>CAJNDS010000128.1:105018-219417 GCA_905221605.1 Symbiodinium natans
TACCTCTGGGGAGGCGGTCGATGAAACTGCGACTGGGCCAATGACGTGCTTGCAGAATTTGGCAAACAGGCAGGTAAAAATGATAAGGACGGTAACAAAAACCAGCGCTTGGAGATGAACTCAGAAGTTGCGCCCGGTTGTGCCAGATCTGAGGCTATGGATCTGCTAGCTCGAATTAGCACACCTGGCCGCAGCTTGGAGTACCAAAGCTTTGCACGATGGTTTTCGCAGACCAGGATATGCCGGTTAGATCGTAGGTCAGCAGCAAATGATGTTGCAATCTACAGCAGATAATTCAACAATATCCTGGTCAGCAGCCATTCAAAGCCTCTCTGGGCAACAACGTACAGGCATCCACCATGCCTTCACTGGCACTGGCTCCATCGCAATCGCATGTGCGGCGCAGGCCAGGAAACGCAAACAGGGCTCGAGAGCATGCATTTCCAATGATGATTTAACGACATTCCTCAAGCCTGTTGCTTCGACGTGTTCTAAGGTGGAGCGAAGTGTTCCATGGCGCTGCATCCCCGAAAGTCGACGAAAGGCTTTGCTACGCGTGGGGCATCCGGGTGGCGTCGCTTGACAGCATCAGCTGATTGAGAGAACTTTCAGATTCCGCCCACATGTGGAGATTGATACCAGTAGCGGTTCAGGGAGATCTATCTCAGCACAGACTATCTTGGTTTAAGCATTTACATCATTTGCGTGCAGAAACGACAAGTGTGTCCTGCAAGCGTGAAGGTCATGGAAGTAAAAGCTGATGTTCGCCACACTTCTGATCGTGGATGGCAAGCTGTCGGCGCAGGGTTTGAGAGGACCTCCAGGCAAGGCAGCCCTATTTCCAGTTACATGAAATCCAGACGACGTAGGGGCCGAGTCGCGCTATTTCCTTGTCCTCGGTTTTTGTGCTGCCCGTGAATGAAGCAGGTACCTGATGAGAGGAGACGTATTCATCCCTCGCCCAGGACGGGCACCCTAAATCAGATGAAGTCTGGCCTACAAGGAGTTCAATGCGGTCATACACGGTCCACAGCGTCGGGGCGCAACCGGAAAGAGATTTTGGAGAGGGCGGCGGGCCAGGCAGCCGCCGAGGTTGCACAAATCTGCAACTCGTTGTAGCCGTGCTTCTGAACCAGCTTCGGTCTAGTGCCGCAAGATCGCAGAGCATTTCAGACATGCAACCCATTGTTGCTCCTCGGTTGCGGAGCGCGACGCTGGAGTTGAACTCGGCATCGCTTTGACATACGTTCCTGGATTATCCCAGCTTTTCATGACTATTTGTTGGGATGTGCAGCATCATCGAACTCAGGCATCTTCGAAAAAAGGTTTTGCTTCTTGACGCTTGAATCTGCTTGCTGAAGGTCTTGATGTGCCAACATAGTGTAGACATATGAATCCCAGGAAGAAGGCGCACCTTTCGGACCGTGCGATGCCGAATGGGCATGGGGATGGCATTGGATGAAGCAATGCGAGTCCCACAAAAAGTGGCACCCAAGGTATTGCCAATGCTTTGCTTGCTTATTGATAACACTGCTTGGCTTTGTTTTCGCAGCTGGACCCTGCACGGCAATTCGCAAGAGGATCAATCGAGAGATGGAGGGAGAAGAAGAAGCAGAGCCGGTGCCTGCACCCTTCAAGCCCCGAAGAAGAAGTAGAAGAAGAAGAAGAATAAGAAGAAGAAGAAGAAGAAGAAGAGTAGTCGGCGCAGGTTGGGGGCGGGGGGAACCAGACAACCTGCCCGAGCTCCCCAACCACCACCTCGCCCCTCGTGAAATTGCTGTGGGGCGATGTGCTGATGTATGTGGCGACCCACCTCTGTTATTACCGTTCTTTTTGTGGGCACACAATCCACTATTCATCGTGGAACTAGTTTTCCATTTTTGGCTTTTTGGCGCATGCGCTTGTGAATTTGTTGACAGCCATGCGGCTGGAACCACACGGACCCCTAGTCTGCAAATCCCACCCCAAGCGGCCCTGCTGTACTTGCGGAAGTTTCGTCAAGGGTTTGCAGCCAATTTGTCCAAGTCCAGTCCATCGACCACCCTGAGTGCAGTGAACATGAACCCTTGACGTTGCGTTGGTAGCACATCGCTTGGTGATGGGTAACCTTCCTGCAATAGCGTTCGAGGCTTTCTCTACTTCATCGACTAGAACGTCTCGGCTACCAGCTTCCTTGGGAGGCAGCATTAAACAAGCACGAGTGGAGCCTCAGTCGTTTGGACTGGCACATCCTGTCGGAGGCAGTCCCACTTCTCTTCTCCCGAATGGTTGGAGCCTCGGTGGTTTCTGACGGTGCCGTGAGGATGTTCGATATGGCCGGCAGTGATTCTTGTTCGGGCAGTGCCAAGCTAGGGACAAACTTGGGGCCGTGTCAGCACGCCGTAACAGGTTCCGGTCGAGCCGTGGCAACCTTAGCACAGCAATCTAGCCGATGAACAGCGCATTGCTCGGACATCCGGCAAGAAACGCACTTGCAACATGTTGCCAAAATGTCTTCAGGCCTGCGTGATCATACGTTGCGCGCAGCATGTGTGAGGTTTCTGCTGCCGCTTCCAGGGCCCTTCTATGCAGGGTGACTGCTGCGTGCAAAAGGCCATGCGTGCAGCTGCGCGTACGACTTTTAAGGAGTCTGAAGGGTACATGTAGGCTTTCCATCCAAAACGCAGTTTCAGTTTGCAGGAAGTTTCAATATCCACATGCCCTGACACGCCCGCACACCATAGCTGCGAGCTGCTTTTACATGGATGTTGGGGTGAGGTTGTTTTCGGCGATCGTTCCTGGTGTTGCTGGGGGTCGCAGTCATACGTCGCCTTGAGGTCATGTAGCAAAACTTGCCAAGGGTTTCAGCATGGCAACCAACTCGCCCAGGAAGACTGAGGCAATACTGCGCTAGTTTGCTCTTCTCAAGCATGACTGCTTGGACGCGGGATCCGACAGCCTGGAGTGTTGGATGGCTCAGGCAGCCAGGCTGCTTCAGTGTAGCAGCTTCAAGCAGGGAGCTTCAAGCAGGGATCGGCGTGGACAGGGTAGGTGATGGGGCTCCGAGATTTAAGTATGTAAGAAAGGTGCTCCTTTGGCTGAGAATGTAGCTTGCATCTTTCTTTGGAGATTTGCAGGCATGGTGGAACTGTCTGCTGACGTTGTGGTCATAGGAGGCAGGCGTCAGGAGGGGGAGGGAAATACTACGCATTCTCATGCTTTCCAAGATAGAGATGGAATCTGAGAGCGTGCCGGCAGGGAAGCCAGTTTTAGCTACTGAGCCACGACCAGTCTGGGCAATTAGGAAATTGGAACATCCATTGGCCATCATTGGCCAGAGCCTGACTTAGGCTGTTAGGAGCTGTTTATGCTAAATGAGGGGGTATGTGCACTATGCGCATGGCTTGTGCCAGGTGGCATAGCAGGCTTGACTTGTTCGGAAAGACTGCTTCGCTCTCAGCCGGAGCTCCAGGCGCAAATGGTTCAACAATTGTTTTTTTGGTTGAGAGGCTGCGAGGGGAATGTGAAGTGGGCAGATTTGACATGTTGAGGACACGCAACTTGTTGGATCACGAATGATCGCGGCGATCACGGCCAGGTTGTGCTCCTCGAGTGGCAACATCGTCTTGGGGGACGTCTGTCCAGCTTGCAAGCAGCGAGCTGGGTGTTTGAAGTTCAAAGCTGGCCGGGAGCCGATGAAAACATTCTTGTTGCAAAACCTTTGATTCTTTGAGGTTGGTGATGTTGCAGCCGACGCTGGTGCGGCGTGGGTACATGGCAGCTCCCTCTGCAAAGCCAAGAATGAAGCTAAACTTGATTAGGTTCACTAGTGCTGCGTGCTGAGCAGAATGTGCAGAATGAGAACACAACTGGAGCAATGAGCTGTGCAACGAAGAGAAGGTCTGGGGCGGAGTGCTTTGAGAATTGGTTTTTTGGACCATTGCTAGCAACGGGTACGACGGTACAAGGTACTGATGGAAACCCTCTGCTGCGGGATGGCATAGTTCAGCAGGAGGATGGCTTTGCTGTGCTTGTTTCGCAGCTGTGATCTGGTGGGGACTTGCGTGGCTGTGCAGCGAATGAATGTAATTGCGGGCTGTCGAAGCAGAGGAAGACAGTCTGCAGTCGAGGCCAGAATTCTTAGTCTTAGTATCTCTGAAGGCGTTTCAGGTTCTGTTGTCAAGACGGCCACAATCAGCGCGAAAGGCTCTGCACTCGGCTGAGAGCCGCTGCTGGGGGCCTCACAGGGCTCATGAGGTGAGACTGAAACTGGGTCCACTTTGAGTGGGGAGATGGATGGACGGACGGAGGGAGGGACGGACGGACGGATGGACGGATGTATATTATCTGTAGCGGGGAATGCTTGCGACGACGAAGAGAGAAAGAGCAAAGCGCGCAGAAGAAAAGAACTTAACCATGGTAAGCCATAGAATGCCGATCGGCGGGTTAAGCAAATGGCAGCTGCCGATGGCAGGTGGCAAAGTGCCACAGTAAGGCAGCCGAAGCAGCTCTGCCAATGTTGAGCGTCAGAACGTTTGCCACATCTCATAGCTGCGAGGACCTTTTGCCGAGCAGTGGACACAACATTTGGCTGCACGGCGTTGCCGAGGGCGACAGCTGCAGCTTCGTCCGCTCTCGGGCCCGCGAGTTTTCGTTGCCGATGTTCATTGTTGCCGGAGTGTCGTGGGACCTTCCGCAGCCTAAAGACCTCGTCCGCAGGGCGATGACCACTGGGAGCAGCGACTCGAGCAGCTTGGCCGCGCTGCGGCCACAGGGACTGCGCCGGGGACATCATTCCAGGCCCCGTTTGGGAGCTGAGCGAGCAACAAGTTTTGCAGGCGTTCATATGCGGTGCCATGTGGTGCCATGTGGTGCCAGGACGGGCTCCGAGACACCGAAGCTTCACTGGGACCACTCAGCGGAGCCGAAGCCAGACGACTACGCCTGCTGCAGCTGTGGTTTGGGACTTCTGCTGACGCTCATCGGAAATGCGGGAAACCCACGTGTCACACAGAAGCCTAAAAGCCTGCAGCACAGCTGCAACTGAGGAGGAGATTGGCATGCTGGAGTGGGACTCGGAGCATGGATCCATGGGTGATTACCCTGGACCGCACGCTGTTTTGAAAGGCGCCTGCAGCAGGAGCACCATGGAGCACCATGGAGCACCACGGAGCACCATGGAGCACCATGGAGCACCACCATTGCGATGCTGTACCAGTGCATTGACAGGCGGGGCAGAGTCGATTGCAACACGCCTATCCTCGGATGCGGAGCGCCGTGGCGTCCACGTCCTTTGGCAGCAACGTGCCCGAGAGAATCATGAAGAGAGAGATGTTTGAGATTCTGTTGAACCACGGTTGTGCTTGTTGCCAAAAGCTGCTGGCCACTGCCCGCGTATGTGCCAGATGTGCCCAGTGTGCCAGCAAGGTGCACTTGGGTGAGGAGGTGGTTTTCATTCGGGAGGCTTCTTGTGCTCCAGTCGCCAATCGTCATGCACACTGAGTCAGTCCCCTCTCGGAGGATCCATCGTGCGTTGTGGTGCACTGCCGAAGTGGACTTCGTTGCCATGCCAGATGGGCAGTGCTTACAGCATCGTTGGGCGCCTCTCCGAACATAATGCCACAGCATGATAAGCTCGAGATACGGTGCACGGCTGTGAGATTCTGTGTGAGACTGTGGTGCCCAGTAGTTTTCTTTTGTTTTCTTGCCTACTCCTCAGCTCTCACTTCAGTGAGAGGTGTGCTGAAAAAAATGGGCCCCGACTTTGTCGAGCCAGCCTTGCCGACGGTGGTACAAGACGCTTTGTCGCGCCTGAAGATGTGCATCTGTGGTCGCACATTATGTCTTGAAGCAGCGCAGCAGAATCCAATCGGCGTACCCTGCCATTCAGCACGTCTGCTTGCTGATCTTTCTTCAGGTCATTACAACAAGCTTCTTCTGCATGTGACGGAGCAGGTGCGTATACTGCGGTTTGTGGCTGTAAACCGAGAAGCGCAGGACTCATATTTCTAGGGCGGCATAGGGCCAGCGTAGTGCCTGTGTGGGGCTAGTGGGCCGGGGGGGAACCGAATGTAGTACAGGGCCGCCAAAACAGGGAGCCTTTTCGTATACCTAGTTTTGTGACCAACATCATATTGAGAGGCGGCGGCGCGATTTCCAGTGTGGACAGACATCGATTCTCGGCTAGTGTGGTTTGAATTGGCCACGGCCGCACGCGGGATGACCAAGCAAGGAGCCAATTGCGTGAACCTGAGGATTCGCCACTTTTCTGGCAGCTGTTCAACTACTGGCCTCTGAATGGTAAGCCACTGCTGCTGGTGTCTAAGTACTTTTGTAAAGCCTGCGGATCGATCTTAGTTGAAATCCAGGAAGCTTTTCCACGGCCGAGTTG
This sequence comes from Symbiodinium natans, assembly GCA_905221605.1. Taxonomy (NCBI): domain Eukaryota; class Dinophyceae; order Suessiales; family Symbiodiniaceae; genus Symbiodinium; species Symbiodinium natans. The sequence continues at coordinate 111,389 of CAJNDS010000128.1, forward strand.
AGGTCTCTTGCTTCGATCATTCCAGAAGCACAGACGCTGTCCGACGAGGAAGCACGACAGGCCATGACACTGTCCCATCTATTCCCATCTGCTGCCTCCGAAGTTGCCCATGATCAGGTCGCTGAGCAATTGCTCGCCTTGCTTCCTGACGAACTCTTGGCTGTGCAAATGACACGATGGGGAGAAGTCGAGTGGACGCTGGGGTCCTACTCGAGCCTTGGCAGCTTTGCAAAGCCCAAAACATGTCGGCGTTTGAGGGTGTTTGAGGGTGTGTGCTTCGTTCTAATGCACAATGTCCGCTCGAAAATGGTTGCCTTGGCCTTGGGTTCATGGGACTGTTCGGGACCGTGTGCTTGTCTACCTCTTCCAGGCCGGCCCTTCAAATTCAGAGAGCATTCGGACACAGACTGTAGCAAGAGGGACCCAGAAGAAAACGATCGGCGATCGCAGACAGACACAAATGTGCACGGACATGCTGCATATTTCACTAAGGATGAGCACCAAAGATGCGGCTTTCAAGTTGCAGTCAGTGCCTTTTCTCAGCGTTTCCCGTGCTGTGCGTGTCGGCCACTGAGGAGTGGGATGACGTGCGTTCACTGATCTCTGGCATGGAAGGCCGCCGGGTCCGCCTTGCCGGTGAGCATACCCACGAAGAACACCAGGATGGGCTCTCAGCGAAAATGGCAAGTTCTTTGAGTGGATGAACCCTGCATGCATCAGTTGGTTCGACTGCAGATGCATGATGCTCTCTGCGCAATTAAGATGCTTCAGGGTGGCTTCCATGCGGCCTATTTGTCTGGCATTCGTGCGGCAGAGGAGGCCTTGCAAGGCTCGGAGCTTTGCATGCTTTGCATGCTTTGCGGAGTGCTGTTGAAGGTGTGGAAACATGAGAGATGTATCGAGCATCCCTGTCAGCTTCTCCTCAGGGCTGTCTGGTCCAAGATGCGTGACGTCCGAAGTTGCAGCGGGGTGAGCATGAAAGCACTATCCGAAATCTTCGTCTCCTCGGTGTATGCGCACTGTGTGCATCTCAGCTTGGTGCTCGAGCTCTCATGATTTCAGAGTGTTGCCTCTTTTGCAACTGGGCTGTTGCACACTACGCAGGTATGAAGCCAATCAGAACAACGACGGCTGCGAAAGCTGCAGTGCGGAGCAAGATAGCAAGGTAACAAGATGAGGTGATGCGGAGCGTCTGAGCAGTCGCCGCTCTCTGACGTTGGAGTGGGATGTGCTGGCACGTGATCGACTGCGTGGACGTCAAAAAAGGTGGCTGGTGGACTGAGCAGTCAAGGTAGGCACGCGTAGACAAGCTTTAGGCAAGCCTTCACAAAAGTGTTCCTATTTTCTTAGTACATTTGTGTGCACAGCCATGGGCCCACTGGATCCACTAGCAATCAATCAGTGCTTCATAGTGCCAAAGGTGATTTCGGTTTCGTTTCCTGCTGCCTCCTGTCAAAGCCTCCTTTCACTGCCCCTTCCTTGCTAGACATAGCGGCTAAACACTTACATCAGCTAAACTTAAGCTGCAGCATAACCGGCGGAGAGCTTCCGAGTCCGGACATGCGCCGAACAATCTACGCGTTCAATTAGCATGATTCTGGAGCTAGCTCGCCGAACACTACTAATCTTGAAATGCGGTGATTGGTTGCACCTTTCAGTCCTTTGGACATTACGCATTGTCGGCTCGAGGGGAGGGGAGGCCCTCGTGAAGGCCAGGGCACGGGCTTATAGATTTTCGGCCAAAGGCCCTATCCCGCGGAGTAGCGCCGGGCCCCAAGTTCTTGAGATGGACGCATCACAAGCATCACAAGATGTTGCTGAGTGTTCAGCAAAGGCCATGAAAAATGATGACATCAGCGAGGGCAGCCGGGAGCTGGTCGATCTCAGTGCTGAGGCAGGCTTCCAGTACACAAGTGCAAACGTAACATTTGATGCGTCATGAGAGGCGATTAGCTCCCTGGGCATCCACCTTTCACAGATCGGGCAGATCATCTCCAAGCGCTGCCCCCAAACAACAAAACTTCACGGAGAGTGGACGGGGCTGGGAGAGAGAGCGAGAGAGAGAGAGAGAGAGAGAGAGAACAACTTATTTAATCACAATCCGGACATACGACTTTCGCCGAAACAATAGAACCGTGTGTTCGAGGTCCTCACTGCCTCCGAACAGGGGAGATCGAAGCTCAGCGCACAAGCTCAAGGAGAAGTTGGAGATGTACCAGGCCAGACCTTGCGGATTGGTACGGATGGTACAGTTCCACCATGCCATGACTGTGCCTTGCTAGGGCTACACTGATGAAGTACAGCGCCGGCGAAATGAGTTGGAGCCTGGCTGGCATGGACGAACTTCAGCCATGCAGCAAAAGTCCATGTAAATTCGCCAACTTCGCCATATTCGGTACTCGGGACACCACGGTACCCCCGACTGTCCTCCAAGTTTTGGTTCCTCGTGGCAGGCAGAAAATGGCAGACGACTTCGCCCGGCTGAAAGCTTGGCGTGCGCAGTCCGGCACCGAAGGCCGGGACAACTGAAGGTTCTATGTTTTTGAAAGAGAATGTTAGTCAACAAGGTTGAGGGTGGTCTGGGCTTTTGGGGGTGGATGTCTGTTCTCCCCAAAGCGGGGGATCTTTCAGGATGCAACAAAGAGGGTCAGTTTACCTTTTGCCTTGCTGGTTGTCTTGGGACGGGGGGGGGGCGCAGCATCACTCTGATGGAGAGACGGATAGTACTGTACTGCGAAGCTCGGACAAGCGCTGAAGTCTGGTTGAATGTTGTGTCCTCTTACACGAGAGTTCGCAGGGCTTGCGGAGCAAACGAGATGAAACATGGTTGTGAAGACTGGGGCCTCGGAAGATGGTACAAAGCGACATCGCTCATGGAGCCTGATACAGTCGGCAACAATGTAGCGCAGCTCATGCATGGGTCCTTCCGTGCGAGACTTAGCCGAGTGTTGTCCTATCAGGATGGCGCATACTCAGTCAATTCCCTTGTATGAAGTCGTGCAAAGCAGGTCGGCTTCATGAAACGAGAGGAGAGTTGAGAGTTGGCTGTCTGAAATTGCACATGCAAGAGGTACACGACTGGCTTAGCATCATGGAGTTATGGACGTGTACCTGTCCTCATGTACAGACTGCCGGACAGCGCAGTCTAAGCATGGACAGCACACGGACGACCTGGTGGCTCAGGCAAGGGCCTCGTCGAGGAGCTGGAGGCCCTGTACGGCAAGGTGCGGCAGCAGGCTGGATGCATCTTCAGATGCGACAGCAGCATCGTCTTCGATTAACCGGAAAAAGCGCCAAAAAGCGCGATTTCGCCTGTAACCCCTTCGCTAACATCCCTGGCAAACCTTTGCACTTCACACAAGTCCAGCATGGAGAACAGACGCCGTTGATGCTGAACTGAATTGTACAGCATCGCCTTATCATGACATTGTGTCCTCCCTGGTTTCACTTTGACCATTTATTGTCTGCTCACGGGGCAGGATAAGGAACTCAAGAGGAAGCAGCAGGCGATAGAAGAGGAACAAGCAAAGGCCGGGGCATGTGGTGAGTCGATAAGCAACGGCTGGGTTGGCAGTGACTAAATTTCCTCAGCTACCACGGGCTACTGCTGGCCTCGGGCATAGCTTTGGTTACTTTGGGGGCATGTCCATTTCCTAAGCTTTGAGAAGGGGCCGAGATTTCGAGTCTGACTTCCCCACTCGCCATGAGCTACACGTTAGCCATTTCTGCTAAATGCCATTAGAATCACTAGCGCTGATCACATGAAGGTGAAAGATGTGATCTGTGTGGGTAGTACTTCTACTTGACAATTTCTAGCTGAGCCTTTGCCCAGAAGTTGTGCGCTTGAGTCTTGTGTGTTCGCTCTCGGCCCGGCAGGTCAAGGAGCTAGAAGAGGCTGTAGCTCTGAGAGAAAGGAAGTGGGATTCGTTGGCAGAGGACGCCAATGGTCCCACGTTGATTCTGCTGATCCTGCTTCAGCTTTTCAACCCACTCTACGCGTCACGAGTGCGTTTAGGACGCACAAGAAGGCCCGGAAGTGAGAGTCTTATAGTACTAGAGGAACTAGACGGGCAAAAGGGGGGGCGGCTTCGTGCCCAGAGGCAGGGGTAGGAGACTCAAGATGGATACTACCAAAGTGGAGTGAGACGACGTGAAACGCCCGGCTTGTGCGACCTAGATGTTCACAGCCCGTTCCTTCTGGCTAGCGTTGGTTGGCCGGTTGGCCCTGACTTGGCTCCAGTGTCTCAGGACTATAGCAAGAAGCTGGTCAAGATGAGAAGAGAGGTGCAGACTGAAGGGAGATGCCATCTTTGTGAAGCTAGGTATCACAGTTGCTCTTGCCAAACGCTTGAAACTTGAAGCAGGGAGGGCCATGAGAGTTCAACGTTAGCTTGTCGTCCTCCGGCTTGCATAGAGTGCAGTTGACATGTCGCATGTCAAAGAGTAAAATGGTTCACAGCATATCACACGATCACGGGCCTCAGATCGTGGAACGCGGAGGGCTGTGCTCATGGCTGCAGCATCCCGTCTGATTATGTGGCATCTTGGAACCCCAAAGTCGCAAGGGCAGGTAACTTGGCATTCAGCACGCATCGGCTCCCCTGTGCAACACGACAAATTTCCACCCACGCCTGCGGAGGCTCTCTAAATCATGTTACCAACCAGCTTCTAGAATGGGAAGAGTTGCTTTCTAGTTTGGGGAAGATAGAATTCGTGCATGCTAACTATTGATCCCGGACGCCTTTCAGGAACCCAGTCGTTGATATCTCTAGCTGGTATCATCAATGGTGTTGGGGCTTGCCAGTCCAAGGTGTGCCTTCGACGAGATCCGCTTCAAGTGGAAAGCAGCAGAGGAGCAAGATACCCAGAATCTGCAACCGGGTAGCGCCGAACTTGTGACATGTGCTAACCGCTAAGCCTTGCATATAGCGCGGGAACTGCAGTTGAATGCGTCCTATGTCCATTCTTTCTGCAGTCTAACTGGTCACGGGCAGTGATTTCTGCAGGTTCCTTTGATTGATTTGCCAGTGCCGGGTGTCTGGAAGACTCAGGAAAGAGAAGCTCAAAATTGAGCACCATCAGAGGATGCGGAAGGCAGCTGCCTGCAGAGATCGGTGGGGTTCTAAAGGTCCACGTTTTCCGGTTAGGCGGTACTTTCGGTGGCCAACGGTAAGCATGCTCTGCGGTTAATCTTGGTATGGTATGGCTCTCTTGGAAGCCTAAACTTCACAAGGCTTAGGCCACCGTGCGTCGGGAAAAATGTCCAAAGCTGAACCCTGGCTGAAGGATGCTGAAGGTCTGGTCCTCTTTAAAGCCCCCAACTTGACACCGCTTTCAAGCTCGTGGGCAAAACGCATCAAAACACCAGGAAGAAGTGCGTGCAACAGTTTTGACAAAGCATTGCGAGAGCCATCGGCCCACTGTGAGACCGAGAGAGATTGTTACGTCGTGAGTTGTGTCACCGAGGGCCTGTAAGCTTCATGTTGGAAACACGGAAAACTTGCAAGCGCGCCACATCATGACCAGCCCTGCAGGCACGGGCCCAGTCGCGGCTGGATGTCATCCAACGAGAGCGAAAGAAGCGGCTCTTGCAGGCTGGTGTGCTTTTCTCGCTTCGCAGGGTCTGTCAAAGTCTGTCAATCGCCCTAAATAAGCTTCTTGATGAATGGCCATGCCCAAGCTGCAGAATTCCCTGGTGCTTCAAAAGAACACACAGATGTGCAAGCCCACTTCAAGCGGGGATCGCCGGAACCTCTATTCACGTTGCCATCTCTGCAACTTTGCATAACTTTGCTGGTGATCCTGGGTGTGTGCTGCGCATCGCTTCGCCGGTGCAGGCATGCATGGTCGCAATGCAGGAGGAGTCGGTCGAGGGTGGCGGGCTCATAGCTCCGTCGTCAGGCGGTCTCCGCACTTGATCATCTTGCATTCAAATCGAGCAGATTCATGTCAGAGATGCGCGAAGACTACGAAGACAAGGTCTGTAGGCCGTCTTTGTATGCTTGTCTCGCTCAGGTCGGCATGAGAAGCATCTTGAGGAGCCATTGCGCCCAGCATCCTGTTAATTCCTGTTTCCGTCTTCCAAACAGCCTGTCTTGCAGTGGCTGTTGGCCGTACCAAACTTTCACTTTTTCGACTCGACGCTGCTGAGGCTGCGGCGAAGACATGAAGACGAGATCTTGGTCATGAATGCCCAGCTGGCTCAGGCATCGGTCTATATATATATATGTAGATATGCATTAACACATACGTATCTAGATATTGCGTATGTATCCTTTTTCAGGCCCTTGCCTGCATTCCTGCCTCAAATTTGACAGCATCTCTTTGAATTGTACGTTCAGAGGATGATTGTGCCTTGAGCTGTTTGTAAATGCTGAGTCACAATCCAAATGAGCCGTTCCTCCTCCTGGTAGGCTTTGGGCGACGAAGAAAAGGCCAAAGAACTCGTGCAGGAACAAGTGCGGCGTATCGCCGGCTCTCCTTAGCTTCGGTATGCTACCGATAGCACAGTGCAGCTACTTGTATTTGACTGCATCCATCTGCGAAGTGTTCGGTGCGGCTGTTTTCGAGACTTTGTCTTGCGCAGCTTTGTGCGTCAAGCTGAGAACAATCATACATCAAGTCGCTCAGTGGATGAACCAAAATATTGTTGGACGCGGCAAACCTGTTAATTACCTCGCAGCAGAACCGAGCACAGCAGAAATGATCAGATGTCGGAAGGTCTTGACAGACCGCCCACCTCCCCGAACCACCTGCCGAGAGCCACCTGCCCGGAGCCACCTGCCCAAAGCCGCCTACCCAGAGCCGCCTGCGGAGCCTAGAAACCACAGTCGTCACATTGCTGCTTCCCATGCCTATACATGAGAATGTAGAGCTTTTTTGACTAGCCATGCGCCCTGGGCGTCTCCTGGCCCTCTATGTCTTGCTGGCGAACTCCTCAGCTGCATGTGCAAGTCACCTACGCAAGTTGCTGAGCAGTCTCGGCCATGTTGCCGACACTGCTGACATTGCCTCATCCCTCTTGTCTCGCCCGAGCTTGGATGCTTGGCCGAAGGTACATTGCCCGACGCCCTGGAGAGGGTCAGACCTCCGTGATGCTGGTGTGCTGCAGAGCAGTAGGCAGGCATTTCTTCGTTTGAGCGCACCACTTCAATGCAGCCTGATGCAGCTATCAGAAGTGGTATGACAGTCACCTTTCAGCTTTGCAGGCCTTGCAGACACAACTTCTGTGGATGCAGCTTTGTTGCATATTCGGAGTTGTCTATACACGCAGCGCCGCTAGCAGGGGCATCCGTGATCCTGCCAATCTGAGAATCAGAATGCAGCTAAAACGAAATCCTAGGCGCTCGAAAACCATTCCTGTGTTTCATTGTAGCAATGGCTCATTACTCCACAGACACGCAGCTAGTCTCGTAGCAGGAATCGTGCAAAGAAAACGGACAGGATCAGGCAATGACGCCTCCGTGATTTTGCTGCTCCGTGCCGGCAGGTACGCTTCTTAGCAAGCGAAAGATGCGCGAGCCAGCGGTCATCAGACCGATGGCTCCATCTGCCATTGACACATATCTGGACTCTGTGGCCGTGTTGCAATCTCTATGGCAAAGACACGCAGAGACATTGTAATATTCTCAGAAGGTTGAGCAACGCATCTTGCTGCGATTGCAGAGCGAAGGTCGGCGTGGACAGCTTCGGCCTTGGCATTCTCGTAGGGGTCTTCGGTACCCTCTCTACAATTTCGGCAGTCCTGCTGCCTGGATTGCACCGAGATGCACATGGTAGCTCAGAGGAAGTATCGCAATCGTCCCATGTTCGCCAGCCATTGAAGCAGGTTCATTTTCGTGAAAAATCTGCGGGGCGATAACTTCGATGGCAACACTCTGGCTTCCTCTGGTGGCTTTGTCATGCCCAACTTTTTCTTTCAGGACCCGCATTTAACTGCATTTTGCCATGGGCTTGCCGATGTGCCGAACTTCTGTAGGTTCCTGTGCGCTGATGAGTTCTTTCAGATTGTTTCCGCTGGGCAGGGTGCACGAGACATCTTCAGCAATGTGCGCGATGATGCTGTGACTTGACTGGGTCAGCTCATTCTTTCAGATATCGTTGCAAATTTATGATTCGTTCTGAGGCTTTGCTTCTCTCGCTGGTTCACACGCTGGTTCTCGCACTCTATCCCTCTCTCGCTTCTTCCTCTGTCTCCCTGACCTCAACTCTCCTCTCTTCTTTTCTGCGGTTGAGCCCTCTTACTTGGAAACCAGTGCCCAAGCAATGCCGATCTCGCGCTTGCTCAGCAAGGCTGAGTCCACTGCAAGATTTAAGGCGCGTGGGAAGTTCGTGCCAAGAATTGTGAGATGTTGTGAGTTTTTGGGCTGGTGTCATCCATATGTAGGTACCTTTACTACTCAGTTTGCAAAGCCTGATTCAACTCAGATTCCTATGAGCCCCAGACCAAAACGTATTACATTCACCATAGGGTAAGGTCCGTCTGGATATGCCTCAAGATGCATAGTAACGATAAGGCAAATTTTAAGAGGATGTAAAGGACCATGAGCACAGATGTTAGCAGCACACGGAGCTCAAGTATGGGACAGTATGGTACGGCGTCTGAAGGAAATGGGTAAGTAAAGCCAAATCGGGGAAAGGTGAAACAAGGAATCAACACCCACTGTGGATGCCATTACTTGGAGGTTTCATGGGTAGTTTTTGCATTCTCTATGTACCTGCAGCCTGACTTATGTCTTCTTTGCACGTCACTCTGCGCAGCCAACCGCAACACACTAACTCACAAAGCATCATTGATGGAACATCGCAAAGCCCTGATGGGAGTGCGAAGAGTGTGAGAGTGTGGACCTCATTGGTGCATGTTGACCAGGAGACCGGCCGCTTTGCTGAGATCTACACAGGCCCGGCGGCTCTGTCACACCTCCAGCCTGATGAAAGAAAGACGTCCTGTCATGTCCTGTCTTGATGCCTGAGGCATACAGCGGTCACAGGAGATGGCCATGCTGCGCAGTCTTGATGCAGCTTGGCTTGGAGATCTGGGCAGTGATGTACCAGAGTTGAGATGCCACCACCGGTCACATTGCACAGGCCATCCGGGAGCAGTTTCCCCAGGGTGCCACGCGAGAGCTCCTCTTTGGTGGCGTGGCCGCAGTATGCTGCAGAATCTCGCAGGTCCGATGCGAGTTGCGATTGCCATAGACTGCCTGTGCATCGGATCAACTGTTGGAATGCTTCAGTCACTTTCAGTCACTTGGGGCAAGCCCTGGAGGCCCCAAACTTCCAAAACCCGTCGCAAAAGCCAAGTGACAGAAGAGGTGCACTGCGCCGCGCCGCCATGTCCAGTTCCCAGCTGAGCAGCGCCCTCTATGACTTCGCGCTAAGACTGCAGGCGCGGAGTCTGGCCCCAGGTATTGCAGTGCTTACTTGGGCTAACGGTTCTTAATGGTTCTTTCTCCGGGGGAAGAGCAGATCGCGGAGTCAAGTTGCACATTGGACTCCACACTGTCCCAAGTGTGGTAAACCCTCATGCCGAAACTGAATTGTTGTGAGATCTTTTGTCAAAAGAGCAGGCATCGACGCATAGCGAGGAATCCACAATGGCAGCACTGGTGCAGCAAAGGCATCTAGTACGCGTCAATGTCCAACCACGCCTGTCTTGCTCAACCAAAAGAACGCATAGCTCAAACAAAAGCCCGTAACTCTCAACCAAAAAAGCCGGCTTATATAGAAATCCAAAAGAATAGTACCCCGCCAATCCCACATACTGTCAGGGTTAGGTTGGGGTCGAGGGTGGTGGGCTACGTTAGGTCGGGTGACGGTTTGGGTGGTTAGGTGGGGTTAGGATCGACGGTGGCTTGGGTGAGGTTGTACCAGCTGACATATTTGGTTTCACATGGCACTCCTTTGGTTGGGGTTGGACGCTTTGGGTGGAGTCTTTTGGTATTTTGGTTGGGTGCATGGAACCTTTGGTTGTGTGTGTGTGTGTGTGTGTTTGACATTTTGGTTGGCCATCTTGCTTTTGAGAATCTTACATCCTTCTGACAGTGCGGCGAACAAGAACCATAATTACTTGGGCTTCCGTGTTGTCACTTTGAGGGTGAATTTCTTTCCCAATTCGGCAGTGGGCTCTTCTCGAAGCTCGCCATTGTCCAGTACCCTGCTTCGATCTTCAGTGATCTACAGGTCCTTGTGGCGACCTTTTACGGATGGACCACCATGCTTGAAGACGTACTTTCGCGAAAGTTCATGATGGGAAGAGAGTCCAGCGATGGGAAGACAGGCCATTCAGGATGATAACGTTTTCATCGACGCTCTGAAGTTCTGACCGTGTCAAGAACAACGGCCCGAGACGATCTGTACTTGCGCGAATGACGCGGAGCCATCACGGGCAAGAACAGTTCAAGTTACGATCTATAGCCAGACAGCCGTGACTTCGCAGACCCCATTCATGAAAATGATCTGTTCGCAGGCGAAAGAACCAGGTCAAGCCGAGGCCAGCCGGATCAGTCCAAACTTGAAGCAGCAGCATCAGCATGTGTGCAGGGGCCCTGAGATTGATGGGTTCCACATGGGTCTAGATGTGCACGCGTAGTAAGGTGTACAGCTTTGCACCGGATCTTGATGCAGGTTGGCAAAGTCGACATCCTCAGCGAGCTCTGGGCTTTAGATGAAGGTCGATGCGCAGTCAGCGCCAGGCGGGATGCACTGTGCATGACAGCTTATCTGCAGTAAGTACGCAGGCTGCTGATGCTTCTAAGGCGTCTCGGAGAAGGTGGACGTCGGCCATGGGTCAATGCTGATGCAGCAGCTTGACAAGCCAGATCTTGCAAATCTTGCAACCATCAAGTCTTTTGCATTGTCTCTAAGTTCTCCCGGAAGGAGGGAAGGAAGGCGCCCCTGCCAATCCTGGGAATGTGGGGTGGGGGGGGGGGGCAATGACAACCTGAACGACATCCTCAACGTGTTCATACGAGATACAAGAATATAATGTACATATTGACAAGGATGTCCTGAAAATTGACGTTCCGCAAAATGTTCGCGATGCCGATCACCTTCAGCTTTGTCAGTTCACATGACCCGCAGGCCAATTTAAACAGCAGCTGCTTTTGCCGATGCAAGAGCAAGCGAGCCGATCATCCGAAAATGCTGGAAACGAGGACATTCTTCTGGACGAGCAGGTGGCGGCCATTCGCACGACCTTGGCAGAGACGCCTGGCGTTGGCACAGGGCGGGTGAAGTGATTCCTGTTCCGAGTAAACATGCAGCTTCAATATTGATGGAGGATGCAGTGGTATGTTTTGCTGCCCATCATTTTGGAATCTGCCTCATTGCCGGCAAAGGTGCGCCAAGCGCCCTCTCTTTGCGCGCGTCGCACCGGAGCTCTTGGCGCGGCCCACGTTCCTTGCGCTGGTGCGCGTCTTCGATGCCCCTGGACTGGATTAGCGAACCATGGGCAAAACTAGGTTTCGCAAGGTTTGGCTGGTACGACCAGTGTCATGAGTGTCTCATACGGATCAAAGGAACAGGCAAACACTCACAAGCAGAGTCTTGTATCGTTCCTATCCGATAGAACCACGTCCCAGGTTTTCCAGCCATCCGAGGGTGAATCAAGCACGTGCGGCGCAGGGCTCAGAAGCTGTGCTGGGTAGCAGGAACTTGGTGGATTCGAAGCTTCATGAAGCTGCAGCACCATAATCGCAAAAAAACACAAGCACGAGATGGCTTCAGCACAAAGCCGAGAAGCGGCTTCTTTCTACCTTGCCTCACATTGGCCAGCACGTGTGATTGACAGCGAGGCCGTGAACCAATGGTTCGGCAAAGAGAGTACTTAAAGGTAACCGATGGGAATCCTGATCATCCTTCTCTTAACCATACCCGGGCCAGCCTACCAGGTCAAAGGCGAAGCCGAATCAGAGAAATGGCGCGCAAAAACCTAGCCAACTCTCCGAGACATCCTACTCATGCCAAACTCCGTGTTGGCTGAAGGAACAGCATCATCGGAAAGCACCCGCATCGCGTGGGGTGATAGGTACGCGACGTTCCTGGAAGCTGTAAGCTGTTTTAAGGTCCGTACAGCCCAACAGAGTTTGCCGCAATCGATGACTTTCTGGAGCAGGTGACGCGCACTTCCGTCATGCGCAGCTGGGCATCAGACAGAGGGCTTTGCAGCATTTGCAGTGCTTCCGCTGATCATGCCACGCATTCAATGATTCTGATATGGCCGGCTCAGGTCGTGCATTCAGACACATCACGAAAACGCTGCCGGTATTGCTCACACGCCCCTGGAAGGATTTTTTGGACTTTTCATCGAGTTGTGTGAAGCCTGCTCGTAGCATTCGAAGATATTCGAAGCTAGCTCCACAAGATGCTGCTGATACTCTCAATCCATGGATGCTGTGGGCATGAACATGTCGTGCAGGAAGTGCTGTTCAAGCTCTGGTTTCAGCGCAGAGATGGCAAGCCTTGCGTCTTCGAGCATGTCTTCCTAGGTGGCTCCTTCGCAAAGTGAGAGGAGCGTACCTGGCTTGACTGCAGTCCAAGCACTCCAGCACTCCACACAGAGCCCTACTCCTGGTTGTCAAGACAAGGGTTGGAAGTCCTTAATTGCATCCTGCCGTGCTGCTATCCAATGCCATCGAAGAAGGTCGGCGCTAATGAACGCAAAGTAGCCTGCCTGGTTCAAACATGGAATATCGTCGCTGCTGCAGTTGTAAAGTGCAAGTCTGACCGAGGTAACTTAACCGAGGACATCTCGGGTCAACCTGTAGCCGGTGGCTTTCACTGTTGGCTGAAATTCTACCTTGAAGAGGCACGCACTCACTTTCTGACCCGCGCCATCACAGACTCAGACTCCTCAGACCCCGGAAGGTCAGAGGCACGGCGAGATATCTTGGATATATTTATAACAATGCCGAAGCGGGCTTGACGAACAGCCGGTGCCTCGCACATTCATGTCCTTCCTCTTTTGGCTTTTTCTTTGAAAAGTGATTGTTATTTATACAATTTATACGATGTTGCTGTAAATGTTGTAATGTGTCATTCGCCAATGCTCCTGCAGAGTAAGGTTTGTTTCTGGGAAGTTTGTGTGGGATTATTCTGGCTACAAGCTGGTTAAAGACCAGGGTGGCTTTTTCATCGGCACCTCCCCAGAATGGCAGCTCGCAACTGGTACAGCAGCATACTTCGAAACATCAACGCCGAACTTTGCGCGACAGAATGGCTGGGTTCCTTGGACCAATGCCTATGCCTACAACGAGGGCTACACGAAGGAGACGACACTTGATGGCGAGCGCTATCGCCACGTTCTCTGCCGTGCGGGCAGCTCTGGCTCAGTCACCGATGATCTGGTTGAGGACAGTTTCCAGACTGCAAGAAGAGATGCGATGTTGCATGAACAGAAGCTACAGACAGTTTGACCAAAAAAAAAGACCAGTTGTTAGGAGGGGCACAACAGTAGCAAGAGAGCAACAAAGAAGCAACTGCAGGAGGAGACGAGTTTTCTTTTTGTGCGCTGAGGTGGCTTCCTTGTTACTTCATACTTCATCTACCTTGGACCTGAGCTCCGCAACGACGAGTCCTCTGGAGCAGACCATATCTGCACAAGCTTTGGCCTCAGACATTTTCAGACGTTGCTTCTGACTTCCAGCGAGATTTGGCCTCTGCCACCTCGAACTTTGACCCATTTTGGGATCCTCAGGTGCGGAATTGGCACAAACGTTGCCTAGGTGGCTTGTGGAGGACAGCTTGTGACAGCTGAACAGGCAGAACAGATCAGAACAGGCTGAACAACCGCCTTAGAGAGCCAGGATGGCATCACGGTGCACGTGGAGGATGAACTGAGCCAGGCTGGGTGATCACATTGAGGGGCCAGAGACCTCGTGTCAGCCCGCTTGGTGTAGTGCAGTGCCTGTGCGAGGCAGGTTTTTGCAATTTTTTGCAGGTTGTGGAGGTGCTTTGCAGAATCAGCCTGGCCAGGAGTGCGTGCGTTTCTGCGTGGCTCGGGGCTGCCGATCTGTTCGGGAGTCATTGGCAATGCTGCGAGAGGCGGGCTTTCTTGCTGACACTTTGTGGCACAGTCTCAGCACTTTAAGTTCCTGCTGCGTCCTAGCGAGCTATGTTGCGCAACCTGGGCCCCAAGAAGCCTACGGACTTTGCATAGCTCTGGACCCAGGCACTGGTCTTTGACCTCGAAGACGCCATCGCGGCGGCAAAGACACCTGGCCACATGGCCGAAGGGTCGGAGTAAGGAACGCTTGCTTTTGCAGCTCTATTGTTCGACGAAGGATCCTGAGGAGCTCAGCATTCTACAAAGCACATCAAACCACTGCTAGCCGCTGAGGTTACCCCAGGATTACTGAGTTGGTGGAGGATACTCTGGAGGCTTGAAGACGATTTAAGCGAGTTGCACTCTCCTGGTTCGCATTCTCTGGTGCAGTCACCTGCGCTGAGCTGTTGTCTGCAGGTTGTGCCAATCTTGCTGGATTATGCGGAGGTCTGTGTGAGCATGTCGAGCATGTCGTCTCTGCATATGGCAGACTAAGAACACTTAGATACACTGAGACGCATTCTTCGAGACGCAAAGATTTAGTACGGCGTAGTGCACCTTCTTTGGAGTAGGAGCCGGGTCTGATGAGCCCAAAGCTCCCAGCGCTCCTCGCGGAGCTGCGTGGCCAGGGACGGAGAGGCACCAAACCAGCTTTTGGTGCAGCTGTGTGTGCAGCATTGTGCAGCATTCATTCAGGGACATTCATGGCCACTCAACTCGGCTCCACGATTCTGCATCAACTCTGTGAGAGGGCCCCGGCTCCACCGTCCGCTGCGCCTTCTGCTCAGTGTTTGATTGCCTTCCGTAGCATGACCTACTTGTAGTTGCCTATATAGTTGCCTTTGGGTCTAGAAGGGTCGATTCTTGGGGCATGCCTTGACTGCCCAAACAACTGCAGCTTGCTTCTCCAAGCTCATTCTTTGTTTCTTTCTTTGCACCGGTACTCTGGCTTTTCCGCTTGGGCCAGTACGTCTTGGGTCATGTCGGCACCAGAGCAATAGAAGCGATCAGTGACCGACTTGGGCCCTCTCAGGCCTGCTGCTGACAGGGCGAGCAGAGGGGGCTCCCATCGCCGAGCTCCTGCAGCTGCTGGAGCTGGCGCAGCAGGAAGGCACTCTTCCCAGCATTTCCCAGCATTTCCCAGCTGTGTGTGGCGCTTTGATTCGGTCGTCCGGAAAGCACATACTTACTCAGTGACAGCGCTGGACAAGAGCGTCTGATGTTTGAGGAGGGTTCCCTCGATTGGTCAATTGTGAGTCGCCTTGGTTTTTCGAACAAATAACCTCATTTCTGAAATTCAGCTCCCCAACCCCCTTCCCCCCAATTCCGCCCCATTTCAAAAACAAGCAAAATCAAGTTATTTGGTAAGCTGAGGGTATCCTAGACTTCTGAATTTTGCATCGCTCTCTCGTCTTTCGGATGTCCAGCCGCGGTCTCCAGGCTGAGGGTGCTCGTTTAATGTGTTCAGTTTCTTGATCCAATGACTTCTGAAGCAGTGCTACCCTTGGCGTACTGACTGGATACATGAAGCATCTTGTCTCAGCAGTTTAGAAGTTAGGTGCCGTAGCCAAAGCTTCAGGTGGAGATGAAGCAGGAGTGAGATTGGCGGACCGAATTGCCCTGATTCGCCAGATTTTTTCCAATCCGCCATTCTCGCACGTGCTGCAAGAAGGAGCGGTGGCATTTGTCAATTAGGAAGAGCCTGCTCACAACAAGAGTGAGCACGTTTCTTCCCGTCGTTAACTGTCAGGAAGGCGCACAATGGCCATCAATGGTCCGTGCTTTCGTGGGACCGTTCGATTCATAGTGTGAATATTTCCAGATGCTACAACAGGCAAGGCAAGAGGTTTGACCTGAAGCATGACGAGCACAGAAATGTAAGTAGTAAGTATTACAAGGAATTGTGAAGGCTTCGACACGCACTGGACGTGGGTATTCACGTAGGTAGGTTTCAACTCCAGTCTTTGTCTACCCCAGATTCCAGCCAGACAACTTCGCGAGTTTCGAGGCTTTGCCGCTTGAGCACTGGACATGCTATGCGATCGCTCTGCGATGTAGTTTCATTCTTGCATGGCCGACTCACAAAGTGTCTGCAGTCGTCCTGCAAGCCAAGCGCAATCATGCATATATTGCATTGATGTCTACCTTCTTTGGAGGGGCGAGACTTGTATAGAGGCTCAGTATGCTCAGTGCGCAGCGCGGCGCACGACTTCCAGGTTAGCAGCGCGCAAACCTGGGGCAATGAGCGATTCAGTCCCACAGCTTAATTTTCTTGACATCCTGAAGTCCTGCGAACGAAGCCTGCTTTGACATTGCTTTTTCTCATGTTGAACTGCGGGTGAACTGCTTCGCGCCAGGTGTCCTTTCTGGTATATGATACCATGCTTGCAGATGCTGTGTTTTCGTGACTCTGTGATTGCTAGATGGTAATTGCTGAGTATCTTCACAGCGGTCAGGGCCTACGTTCTCTCTCTTCGTCTCTCGTTTAGGCCAACTCGATCGAAGTAGCTAGCCTAGCTTCATAGCACGCATGCCCCAGAGAACATGCCGACATTGACATATTCTCCCTCTTTCATCTTGAAAATCCAATCCATGTCTCTGCTTAGCCGTTAACAGCAACTGAAGCCGCTGCAGTCTTGAGACTGCGCCTGCGACTTTGCCAGCTCACAGCCGGCCAGGATCACTGCAGCACCTCTTAGCTGCGGTTCAGATTCACCTGACACTTGTTAGGGCCTTAGGGCGCAGGCAGACGAGAAGCGCAGCAGCTAAAAGGACGGAGCCAAGCGTCGCGCCCGCAATTTCTTCCGGCTGTATCGCTTCTACAGTGCATAGTTGCAGAAATCTGACGGAGTGTTCGTGACAGTTCCCATAATGTTTGAGGTGAAGTGCAGAAGTGTATGTGCTTCTAGCCCTTATAGGTTTGCCTCCGGGTGTGAAAATGCCCCTTGTTCATGACGGGCTGAATGGATCGGAGTGACGTGCAATTTGCTCTAGGATATGCCTTCCCACCAGTTCTCCCTGTGGCCCTCCATGAACAGACGATTGTCAGGGATTGTCTGATAGGAGCACACTTTCCAGGCATCGAAGAAGCTCGACAGCTTCAGTCCGAGGCAGAACGCACTGCCAAGCTGGCGCAGCGGGACTTCTGGCGGGGAGAGGGGGGAGGATCATGGGGCATCCGCGAATCAGAACGGTGTTTACCTGTCCAAGCATCACGCAATGCAGTGGTGCCGAGTATGGCTTGCAGGAAGTATCCTTAGCATTGACTGAAGGACGCGCGGGAAGCCCGGCAAGAGCGGGACAAAGCGAACCAGCAGCGGCTGGAAGCAGAGGCCTGAACAAACACAGCCTTGTGATATCTTCTCTGACTCTGTGCTGGGAACTGACACTGTACCTGTCTCACGATGTCTCACGATGTCCGTGTGCTTGGCGAACAGGAAGCAAAGCGCGTGGCCGAGGCCAGACTTGGGTTCACGTGTGGCCCTGCTGTCGTTCGATATCTGTGGGGTCGATTTTGGAGAGTTGCATTTCTCCTGCCTCCTGCCGGCCGTCAAAGCTGCCTGTGATGTCCCGCCCAGCACCCGCTCAGGACGAGCGCGACACTGCCAGAAAAGCGCAAGAAGATGCGGAAGCTGCAGAAGCTTATGATCGGCACTGAGTTAAGTTGTGGCAATCTTGAGCATATGCGACCACTGTGTAGACCTGAGTGGAACCATTGAGTGAAGTGAGTGAATGTAGTGCGTACATGGCACAGGCCAAGCAGCAAGCAGATGTCTTCCAGCAGGTTGGCAGGGCAGATTGTGTGCTTCACAAGTTGTTTTTCGCTTTCTCCACTTGCACGTCGCTGGCATTTCGCGGACAGGCCAGGATCAAGGCCGAGATGAGGCAGCGGAAAGCGGAAGAGCAGGCACACCCAACACATGCTCGTGGCCGTCTGCAACGACTTCAGCTGCCAGTTCTCAAGTATTCATATTCATTGCCTCATGAATTTGGGAGGTCAGGAAAAAGCAGAAGAAAGTTCAAAGCCTGCAGCGGATGCTTGCAGAAATTGGTGCCAGCCTGCAGTTCGAAGACCGTGTTCCGGAAGCCAGCTGTCCCTAAGTCCTGGATATTCGACCTAGCGACGGCGCTTTGACTTGTGAAGCACTGGTGGAAGGTGCCGAGAGCGACAGTGATGCTCCGCCAGACGAGAGAGCCCCGGCCTTCTTCGTCAACGAAGATGGGACGAAGGCGCCCGCTAGAATGCTGATAGATGCGGTCTAGCTTTGGGAGTTGATGGAAACGGCCTCAGACCTTGGCTCCTGCAAACGGGCGCAAGTGGGCAAATGTGTTAGATCTTGTTGCACAGCCCATCCGAGGACTCGTTAAGCAAGAAACGTATTCGGTCTGCAAGAATAGGCAAGAGAGCACCAAGTCAGGCACAAAGGGGCCATGTCACAGAAGGGACCACGAGGTAGATCACGACGCCCCATGTCAGTCTACCATGAGCTTGTCTGCTTTATCGACTTGTGAGCCAGGTACCCAGACCAAGGACGAGGAAAGAGCGCATGGGCATGGAGCTCAGGACAACTTGGTGACAAAGGATGTTGATGGCAGATGAAGAATTCGACGGAGTTCGGTTGAAGGTGCGGTCAGCGTTTTTGTCAAGCATTATGTTAAGACACCCAGGAAGCCAAAACTGCGGCGTCGTCCGTATAGAGAATTCCTTGGGGCGCACCAGTATGCATACGATTAAAGGAATCTTGTTGCGTAGGGCCAAGAGCACCTACATCAGATATGAAGATATACGAGATACAAGCGGGGTTGTGCATGCACATGCCTGTGTGGGAGCTTGCATCAATGGTGTAGCCCTGCGTAGGTGCCGGAGAAGGAGGCAAAGAAGAGTCCGCACAAAAACAACAAACACCAATCAAGAGTAATAGTGTGCATGGACCAAGTACTTAGACTTAAATGATGTCTTGCACTCTCACCCACAAGACCAGTGGCCTTCTGCATAGAAGCACGAAGCCGCTATGCCGATAACTTGGTTAGCCTTCGGATGCCACATTCCCCGAATCCCCGAACCCTGAGGCATGGCCTTCAGAGAGGCCGAGTCTGCTCGTTACGAGCTACGACTGGGCATGGCCCGGGGCCCTTTCTTTGCTTCCTTGCCCTTTCTTCGCACATTTTTTGAATCTCTGCTGTGCTGCTAGCCTTTAAATTTGGGAATGCGACTGAGTCGCCTCGACGTTGGTTGAGGCTACAGTTGTTGCACGGCCTTTTCTCCATGTCGGCTCAAGTCACGTTCTCCGCCTAAATTGAAGCTCAGCCAAAGGCTGACAAGGGGCTTCCAAAGAAGTACCCTACCCCTCAGCTTCTATCGTACTCGCTTAGAGACGAGCCAGAAACTTGCCCTGGCCGCCAGGCACTCGGAATGTTGCAATGTGTGGTGAACCTCTTGGATAAGTCATTCAACTCCCTGAGGCCAGATTACCCATCGCGATTGCGCAGTCGCTAGAATGCGAGTCGCCTGACCTGGACGAAGTGCATGTTTTTGAATAGCGCGCACAATGCTGTCTGGTCGACGTGTTGCTGTCATGCCCATGAACAGAGCTGGGTTCTTGCAAGATTGAGGCCCTTGCAAGCTTGCTTCTCCTGTTCCTGGTCGAGGGGCTTGGGCTCAAGTTTTCCGACAAACAGGACCGCGAATTCACGGAGCATGTTTGGGGAGTGATCTACCAGTCTGTGACTTGAACACTTTGCGGCAGCTGGGGGCCATCAGGATTGGGTGGGGGTTCTTTTTGGGTATATTTTTTGGTTTTTTTGGGTATTTTTTTTTGGTTTTCTAAACCCTAAACCCTAAACCCTAAACCCTAAACCCTAAACCCTAAACCCTAAACCCTAACCCCTAACCCCTAAACCCTAAGCCCTAAGCCCTAAGCCCTAAGCCCTAAGCCCTAAGCCCTAAGCCCTAAGCCCTAAGCCCTAGCCCTAAGCCCTAAGCCCTAAGCCCTAAGCCCTAAGCCCTAAAGCCCTAAGCCCTAAGCCTAAGCCCTAAGCCCTAAAGCCCTAAGCCCCCTAAGCCCTAAGCCCTAACCCTAAACCCTAAACCCAAACCCAAAACCCAAAACCCAAACCCTAAACCCTAAACCCTAAACCCTAAAACCCTAAAACCCTAAACCCTAAAAACCCTAAAACCCTAAAACCCTAAAACCCTAAAACCCTAAAACCCTAAAACCCTAAAACCCTAAACCCTAAACCCTAAACCCTAAACCCTAAACCCTATACCCAAAAACATACCCTAAACCCAAAAACATACCCTAAACCCACAAACATACACAAAAAAAACCAAAAAAAAACACCCAAAAAAAACCTGGCTCCATCAGGATTGTAGGATGTTGCATGCGAGCGCAGCCTCGACGAATCTACAACAGCACTTGCAGACATGAATCTACGAGCCAGTTCCAGCATGCGGTGAACCTCCCATCTTGAGCGTTGCTGATACACTTCACGAAAGCAGACCACGTTCAAAGCATGTTAGTGTAAGTGGCAAACTGAGAGGTACGATGGAGAGCTGTTGCAAGTGTTCGTTCTGCTGAACTCTTTCACTGTTTTTGCTCTCTCCAAGGATTGGCAGTACATGTGCTTTTCCCGAGTCTCCATAACCATGCAGCCAGGACTTCGATTATGACCATTTGCAGAGGAGCTTCTTGTTTGAACATCTTCACACAGAGAAGTAAGCTGAGCTACACATAGATTTGCTGAGGCATTGTTCGCATAGAGACGGTCGGAGCAAGCTTTGACTGGCGCGGCGCTCGTTGACTTTCGGACGTCCTCTTCAGCATTGGCATGGTCTAGGAAGTGGCTGTAAGAGAACAATCTTGAGGGCAAATCCGGCAAATTGGGAAGTTTGCCCAACAAGCCATTAAAGAACCTCCAGAGCGCTGTCAATCTTGAGTGGCTGAAGGTTTCGGCCCTTCAATCCGCGAGATGGCCTTGTGAGCCTTGGAAGTGGTTTCATTGCACTCGGCTTAACTTGCCTGAACGTATGGCAGTAGGCCTGCTTTGTGCAGATGCTAGTTTCGGGTCTTGAGTGCCAGTTTGCCAAGGTGCAGACGGAACCCTATGTCCTGATAGCTACGAACCAGCACGTGGCCCGGCGGCAATGGGCGAAGTGTCATCGTTTCATTGTGCGGAAGGAAGAATGGCACATCTCACGCACGTCAGTAAGACAGCCAGGTCATCAATGATGCGTTGCGAGTTCAAATTCAACTGTTGCTTCACAGCTGGCGACCTTAGAACTGTAGCTATGAAAATGATGAAACACAACCGCCTCGGTATCTTCGACTGCCTGGACTCAGGCCAGGCAAAGTGGGACGTCAACATCGTGTCTGCATGCCGCGAATCCCAGTCATCACGGTCATCACTGGCACGTTCCAGAGCAAGTAGCACAGGTCAAGTCGCCGCAAGTCTGCCAGTCGGCTCCCAAACCTCAGGTCCGAAGTTTGACCTTGCCCTCCTTACCCTGAAGTCTGACAAGGCAAACGGGAGCTTTGCAGTTTCCAAAGGCTGTAGGGCTCACTCTGTTGCACATTGCTGCACCGAAAGGAATTCAAGGCAGACCTGGCCAAGTCAGGCATCCATCTGCAGGCTTTGACCCTGTCACTGTCTTGGACATGTCTTCTGCATCCTTTGCATCTTTTGCGCTGATGTCTCTGAAGCCAAGGCGAGTAAAGATGGGTGGTTGAGCCAGAATGATCCAGAATGCCTTTGGGCCAAGGTCGCGGAATGTTGCTGAGATGGGTCAGGATGTGGTGGCCCTGGGCTTCCCTCTCGGGCAAAACTCGCTGAAGATTTCCAAAGGCCAGGACCGATAATTGCACACATGTCACAGTCCGTCGCGGTCCTTTGCGCAATCCTTTGCGCAGTTGAGAGCCCACTTGCTGAGTTCAAGACAGCATGGAACTTTGGACATGTTTGGACTGCCTTTGGCGTGGGCTAGCGATTCACGTGCCCAACCTAGCTTAAGGGAAAGGGCCGGATTCTTGCTGCACTCCACCCTATTCCATCCTGAGGATATCAGGGGATGTGTGCCAAAGCCTTGACAAGACAGAGACACAAAGACACAGAGACACAGAGACACAGACAGTTGCTTAAGTTGCTGATTCGCCAACAAGATTCCCCTACTGATACACAGACTGACAGAACGACCGACACAGCGGGGCAATGTCGCCCAAGCACTGTGGCATCTGTCTTTGCTGTCTTGGTGCGGCCGACTAGCATGCAGGAAACGTCGCTGGAAACGAGTTCGTCAACAGCAATCTTTGCATCCAGCCGGCGTCCTGGGAAACGAACGTTCTTCGCTGTACTGTAGCACTTGGCTCCGTAAACTGAGGTCCACCGCACCGATCTCGCCAGGAAACAGCCAGCCCCCTATACGCAACTCCAAGGGAGATGGCGGGTGCGTCGCTGTCCGTGTGAGTGTGTGTGGCG
Source organism: Symbiodinium natans (assembly GCA_905221605.1). Lineage (NCBI taxonomy): Eukaryota > Dinophyceae > Suessiales > Symbiodiniaceae > Symbiodinium > Symbiodinium natans. The sequence continues at coordinate 133,905 of CAJNDS010000128.1, forward strand.
GGCAGTACACAGCAACCGAAAGCATCCAGGTGGCGGCCCGCTCTTGGATGATGCCGGCAACGAGGCGCTTGGGTCGTGTTGTGCCATCCTGGCATCTTCGACTAAAGTCGCCGGGTTGCAAGGCTTGCCTGTGCTGCGCACCTAGTAGGGGCATAGCGACATAAACTGCAGAGCAAGCGAGCACACCCAGAAGAGCCAATGTATTCCACATTCCCGTCCCGTGCGTGCAGGTGCTGGGTGTGAATTTTGCAGGAGCTACCCGAGGCATCGGACCATACTTCCGACTTGACCCGTTTCTGGTCCGTAGCCCTGGGGAGGTGAGAACATCAACTACGTGATCCCGGCCTTCAGAGTTCAGGCTCTCCAGTGCGTGCACCGCTACGCCTCTTCAAGCCTTGGCACTTCTGCTGGAGCAGCAAGGCCCTCGTGAACCTCCACTTGAAGGACAGATGGAAGGATGTTGGCCTCTGATGTTGTCATATGTTGTCCCTCACCGCTGCCCTTCCGCCATCAGATGCTTATTGAAAATACCCATTGATTCGTTGCAGGGCGCTCCGGTGCACAAGTGGAAAAACGCCCTGAAAGCAAGTCTGACATTGCATTGCCAGTTAGGAAGTAAACGTTGACTTTTTGCACTTTTTGTAGATCGCGCAAAGAATGAAGTGCACGAGAAGCATCAAGAAGCGAAGCAATCTATGCGTTCAGGAGCAGCACGGAGCCCCGTGGCGTCGCTTGGGCGACAGCCTCAGTGGAAAGCTCTCGTACAGAGAGCATGGCGTAGATGTTCCATGTTTCAGGGCCTGCGAGTTAGTTTCCATGGAGCTTCCGGGAGATTGTGGAAGTTTTCAGTAACGGGAGCGGGTGAGGGTGACGGGAAGGGTTTGGGGGTGGATGAAGCTCCAGTCAGACAGATGAGTGAATGGCGAAAGCAACACACACACACACACACGTCGGACGAAAAGACAGGACGAGTCGAGTTACATCTCGGATTTCATTGCCCGGAATCACGTCTAGTTTGTTTGTTGAATGGAAGATAAAATCACGACTTAAGCGCGTAATCAGAATCTGGTGAGAAAGCTACTGTAACTTTAGAGATTTGAGATCTCGAACATGTTGCAAAGTTTTCAGGTTTGGTGTTGTGTCTACATGTCGGTTCTATGTCAGTTTCTTTGCGCAAGAGAAACTGTTTTTGACATTTTCCAGCTTTCTCGAAGGATCGACTTAGCAGACAGAGTCTTTCGCAAGGAACTGACAAAAGGTCCGCTTTGCAGCAAGGGTCCGACTTGGCTACGGTGCCTCTGTGCTGACACTTTGCTGACCATCTAACAATGTTCTCTTGCCGGCCACAGCAGTCGGCTGCAGGTTCGCTTCTTGATTTTTGAAGCTTGCTGCTTCTGTCAGGCCAAGTAAACCGAATCTCCAGCTTGCGAGTTCCTTATGCTGACTCTTTTTGATTGGAAGATAGCAATCACAGCTTAAGTGCATGAGAACCTTGAGAAAATTATCTTGAGAACGTTTTTGAGATTTCGAGCATTTTTTTTGTAAAAAATCAGGTTAGGAGCATCCAAGGCAAGCACCAAGGCCGCAAAAACCTGATGAAAACCAGGATTGATTTCAGCCATATTTCAATTAGTGTCAGCCAAATGTTCTCATAGTGTTCAACCGTTACATTCAACCCCGTTTTGTATTGCTTTTGCTCACATAATGTTGTCACGTCGTCACTTCCTGGACGAGGCAAGCGGAAGATAGTCTCATATTGCGTCTCCATTTCGTCCCCCCCCCCCCCGTCCCCCCCGGTTCTTCGTGATTCTGTGGCCTCTGAGGCTTCCGAACGCCTGGACATGGCCTCACAACAGTTCATCCGAGCGAGGCAAGAGAGTCCACGAGAGAGTTGTGGCCTGCGTGCAGTCTCACGCTCTGTTCAGGCACTCTACACTTTCACTGCTGGCTGCAAGGACCCGAAACGGCAGTGCTGCAATTGCGTAGTGCCGCACAATCTAGACCACAAAGCGCCGGACTGACATTGGTTCGAAGTTTTCAAAAAGAAAAGGGGGAAGCAGGAAGAGACTTGGGCTTGCAATAAGCAGAGTCTGAGCAGGACAGCACAGCAACCCGTGAGGCACCCTAAAGGGTTCTCGGTCGCATGGTCGTTTGCTTTGTTCTGCTAGGTAATCGGTCGCTTTTCTGTCTGGTCTCGGCAGTCAAAAGATCTTTCTGGTCCGCCACGATTTTTGACGCTGTCGTTGCCAACCTTGCGCCAGCTCGACAAGATAAGAGTTTCTGGCATAAGGTAGGATCCTGCTTCATCTACATCACTTTTGTCTGTTTCCTTAGAGAACATGATCTTGTCGACTTGTCGTGCCTTCCAATCACCTGACCACGGTGCATCCGAGCCACAATCTTTTTTCCACTACAGCCTTTGGTGTCGGTTGGGGCCATGAGATGCAATGTGCAAGTTGTTTATTGTGTTCGAGGAGGGCGTGTACATCGGGCGCGTTGGAAAGGACGGCTTCATGAGCAAGGTCGGGACCATAGCGAACTCGGCTGTTGCGACCCTTTGAGATTGCATCCGTCGAATCTTCGCCAACCGCAAGCCCCAGGCCAACCCAGAAGTGCGCCCAGGCAGCATGCTGGTGTCCGCCGGACCCTTGGCGGTGTGCAGCCGTGTGCAGCCGTGTGCAGCTGTGTGCAGTTGTGTGCAGCAACCTGTCCATTTCCTGAAACACGAGAATTGCGAATTTTCAGAAAACGACCGCTATTCACGACCACCACGACGACGACTACTACTACAACTACTGCGACTAGTACCAGTACTGCTACTACTACTACTTTAAAACTTTCTACTTGGCTACTGCGCCGCGTGGTGCCTGGCTACTTCTACCCCTCTACGACCACTCATGTGAATAGTCATAGCACCAATCAGTAGCCAGTCAGATTATATATTTGCCCAAACCGTATGCCAACTCCAGGGGTTCCAACGTTTAGCGTAGAGAGGGGCTAGACCGCGTGGGCCACGCAGCGCCCGGCACGCCGCGATTTTTTCTTTTTTTCGAGGCTTGTTCGGACGACAATCGTGATCTCGGCTAGGCCCGGGCGTGGCCACGCTCGCATTTTGGACGACAATCGTGATCTCGGCTAGGCCCGGGCGTGGCCACGCTCGCCGTCCTCGAGACTCGAAACTGTCACCGCTTTTGGGCGTTTGGGCTCAGCCTATCACAACTGTAGACTCGAGTTTGTGAAAGGCGAAGCTGTCGTCGCTTTTGGACTGCTTGGGGTCTATGCCTTGCAGAATTTTCCTACTACTACTACTACTACTACTACTACTACTACTACTACTACTACTACTACTACTACTACTACTCCCCACTACTACTACTACTACTGCTACTACTACTACTACTACTACTACTACTACTACTACTACTACTACTATTACTACTACTACTACTACTACTACTACTACTACTACTACTACTACTACTACTACTACTTCTACTACTACTACTACTACTACTACTACTACTACTACTACTACTACTACTACGACTACGACTACGACTACGACTACTACTACCACTGCGCTTACGACGACGACTTGAATGCCGGAGGTGAATGGTAAGGCCTTGGATGGCTTCGGTAAGGCCGAGATCAAAGAGCTCATGCTGGGAAAGGTGCGCGTGTCGCTGCGTTGCGTGGCGCTGCATGTTCCAGTTTTACTGCTCTTTTCAAGCTTAGATCGGAATAGGCTGCCTTGGATGACCTCTTCTTCATCCAGCCTGATTTGGAAGCAGAGGTGCGCTTGTTGGTCGTGCTTGGGTTGTGGGTGCTCCGCAACTGACGGTGGTGACAAGGTGACTTTCGAGACGTGCTTCAGGGGCACGAAGCACCTTCACAAGGCTCAGCCGCCAGTACCGGGACAACTGCTCATCAGTGCACGCCATTGCACGTTGCTTTTGCTCCGCAGGTCAGCACAATCAGGACATCTGACTTTGACAAGGCGAGGCAAGATCTTCAAGCAGAGTTTGGTGGGTACCTGCACATGCCTGGTGCCAGTGCGACAGGGCATCAGATATGTCGATGAGCCGGTGACCGAAGGGCTCACGCAGCAATACGTGAGCTGCCCAGGTGATAGGACGACGTATGCACGATGTGTTTGGCATAGTTGGTGTTCCCGTGGGCCACCGCATTATGTTGGATTGGAACAACGTTCACAACAAGACAGCATACCAACAAGCAAGCTCTGAGTTCCTCTGTCTTGTCCGTGTCAATGTGGATTTTCCTGTTCTGGCCGGCTTAGGTAAAGTTTGCAGTTCCTTGCCACAAATAATGGAAAGTTGACTCGGTGCGTGCAGAACCATGCTCACCGGCGAACAATCAAACGAACCAGTTCTGCATCTCGTCCGGTCTTTCCCTCTACCCAAAAGCGCAAACGCGATGGATCAGTCCCATTCCGTTCCTCCACATGGCATCCGCCTTCTGCAAGATTGGGTCATCAGGCGTTGCAGGCACATGGCCCGAGTAGATCTTGTAGGGTTCTTCTTGCTCGACGTTCTCATGTGTTTTCGCCGTCTTCGGCACTTGTTTCTGATTTGCTCCAATGTCGCACTGCACCGCTGCAACACTGTATAGCACTGTGTGGTTAACTCGTTACAGGCACCGGAAGTATTAAGGAATATGATGATTTGCGGCAACATGCCATCCGAACTTTTATGACATGTGTGTAGCCCAATCCGCACGCATTGGCTCTGTGTAGAGAACGCCCGAGGAGATTTTTGGCGACATCGGCGTGACGTGACTGCACACGAGCAACCCATGGTCTCACAGTCTCACGGTCTCGATTTCCATCATTCTCCATCCATTTTCCAACGACTCAAGGTCATGGCAATGACGCAGAACCACATCGGAGAGGCCAAGCTGCACATCGGCATCGCAAGTTGCTTGCGCGCTCAGAAGATGTTGAGAGGCCTTAGCCAGGACTGGCTCTCCACGCGTTACTCGCTGGCTACTCCCGGACAGAGCCTTCGAGCCACGGCTCATGCTGGCGGCTCAATGCACATCCGTGAAGCGGTACAACAAGATTTGAGAAAAGACTCGCCTGACACCCTGCACTTCTGCTTAGGGTCATATATGTGCGGCCCGGAAGCTACGCAAGCGTAGCTTGGCGGCAGATCAACTTCTCGAGACTTACTTCCGCGCGGAACCTGAAAGTACCTAGTATCGGAGTGCAAGGAAGTCATTGGAGAGGGTTCAGCCGTCGAGAAGGCTGGCGGCACAATTCTTTTCCTGACTTCAACGGTGAAGCATTCTCTTTGTGTCGGGCACTCACCAACACATCACCGAGCTTGAGCTTGTGAAACGCACATTCAGATTCGTGTAACTGACAATGGCAGACACTCCCACTGGTTTTTGGAATCAGACAGCATTCTGAACAAAATATGCGCAGGTCATATCTACATGTGTTTAATGTATGTATTCTGTGACATAAACCTGACATTGGCAATACCTTGGCCTCATGGTGGCCTCGGCCGTGCTGGTCACTGGCCTCCCGGGGTCCGGAAAGAGCGCGCTGCTGACGGAGCTGCTCGGCGACGGGAGGAATGGCACAATGCGAGCTGCCGACGCTTGGAGAGCTTGGAGCATTCAATATATCCAAGGATTTTTCATGGTTAGGTCGGTGAGAGTCCGGCGCCGCAAACCTCTGAACTCACAGCTTAGGCTTAGAGTTGTCCTGAAGGCCTAGAGATCGCTTGAAAGATCAAGCTTCATTCCGAGCAGCAAGGTTTGCGTTCATCGCCATGCGCGTGCCTTCGGCTTGGCCAGCCTCTGAGCCAGTCCTGCGAGTACATGCGAGTACTCTGTGAAGAGCGCTTTCCCAGAGAATCCGGTCATGGGACATGGGGCTGAGGAGACCACGCCTTTGACAGTGGATACGCTGCACGGTCCCCAACATGCAGTCCAAGACTTCAAGAGGAGGCCGTTGCTGCTGTGAGGACTTGCCCATCACGTGCTTTGAATATTCGAGGCCTTGCGTGCACTACTCCGAGGTATTCGACTTTGGATCAGGACATGTTGGGCCCTCTTGCGCTGTGCCTTCGAACGTCATTGCGTTGATCTGCTGAGCATGGCACAGTGTATTATGAGGATGCCTTTGCTGCTCTCCAGATGGCGATCTGGTTAGATTGCTGTCAGACCTGTGCTCCAGACAGTCGGAGCAACCAGCCTCAACCAGACCGTGCAAGTCCAAGTCGAGCATATAAGCCAAGCCAAGCTGAAATCCGCATTGCATTCATGTGTTTCAGATCAGGCTGAAGCTCTCACATCTTTTCATAGTTTCTTGGCAGCATCAGAGAACTTTGCAGGACTCTCTGTGTGTGCTCTGGGTGTCATCCTCGGTGACTGGGCTTCTCGTTCTCCAGGAGACGACCGGTGTGGCAGATCCCAACCCCTTCGTCCGAGTTTTTGACAACGATGCCAGGTGGCAAGCAGGGGGGTGTCTGCAGATGTAACTTTGACTTTTGACAGCATCACCTCTTTGCATGACTCAGATGTCTTCCTGAAGGAGCTCTTTGCACAACACTTTGAATTGCGATCCGTTATCTGTGTGGTGGACCTGCAGCGCGTTCAGAGTATCCTGAACGAGCCAAAGGATGGGCTTGGTTTCTTCAAAGTTTCTTCAACCTTCTAGACTCTTGTCACTTGTCGGCTTGGCAATGTTCAGCAGGACTTGTAGATGTGACAGACTGCAGGACGCAGGTGCACCAGGGGCAGGACTGCCGACCATTCAGCATGGCAATGACAGGCCACAACTCGTGCTCTTCGAACTTGGGTCGTCTTAGCTGGCTCATCTGCGATGCGTTGATGTAGCGGACCATGCTTTCATCATTGTCATCTTCACCAGCGCCATGCTGCTACGAGTTGAGCACGAGCGATTGCGTGACTAGGGACGCCCCGTTCCACAAGCAGCTATCACAAGAAACTTGCCGCCGGTCGAACCTGTAGACAACCAAAGCGTGTTCTCAGGCTCGAACTCGTCCGAAAGCAGCTGAAACAATTCTGCGCTTGTATCCTTTTCTGACCCTTGCAGCAGCATTCACCACATCGAGATGCTTAATGCTTGCTTTCCAACATGAAGCGGCGCGTAAATACTTCAGCATTCTCGTTAGATTCAGGAATCAGACATTTTTAACAACAACCCGTAGAAGTCTGACATCATCTGACGATGCCCCAAGGGTTTGTGTTGGAGTGAGTCCAGCTGAGCAGAAGCCTGGTTTAATTTGCAGAACTGGCAGACTGCAATTTACCCTGCAAGTTACTCTATTTCTTCTTGTATGGCAGGATCTCGAGGAATTGTTCAATTGAAGTGTGCAGACATTCTGGTCCTCAATCACGCGGATGAGCTTCGGAAAGAGTTGCATGACATGCAGATTCAGGGCAGTGTGCACGTGTCCCATGTCTTTCTTCACCTTGTGGAAAACCCTCAGTTCACTCCGGATGTGACTCAAGGTTCACTACGGAGTCCAAAGAGACTCGTGTCCATGAAGTCCGAGACATTCTGCTGCAACGCACTGGAGACAACGAGGCTCCATCTGTCCTGGGCCCCTGCAGCTTCTGCAAACTTGGGACGCTTGTCTGTCATTTATGCGGGGCCTGGCTGAACAACGCTGGCATGATATGTGCTTGCAACAAATTCTGCAGCTGCGCTGGAGGCAGCAGGCACTGTCAGCAGTCTTCACAATTCCTCGATGTCGAGGTCATTCCAAGGTGCCGCAGGGTGTGAACTGAGCTGGTCTGCCAGAAGGAATCGTTAGACCGTTCCCATTGGTGCTTTTTGGGTTTGAGATCCGGCTCAATTTTGATTTTTTGCTTTTTGCTGTGTCCCTGTTGATGGCACATGCCTCATGTAGACACCAGGAGGCAAGAAGAGCAACTTCGGGATAGGATTTCGCGTCAGGACTCGGATCAACCTCAGGTACTTTTCACCGCAGGAAAGTGTTCGGATGAGCCTCGAGTTTGGGGTTCAGCGTGGGTTCAGGTCTTCGGGCGGTGCGGCACTGATCCAAACTAGTCTGCCTGATGGATCCTTTATCCTGACCCTGGTGGGCTTGAGTCTTGAGTGAGCTCAGATCCAAAACTCTGACCGGAAACATCGGCTGGCAATGGTTATGACGGTTATGATAAGAATTGAAAGCCTCTAAGTTCGGCAGGTTCCTCCAGAAGGCGGATGCTTGAGTGTGTGATGCATGGATCCCCACGAGGCAACCAGCTGCGCACTCCCAGCTCCTTCAAACTTCATGCGTCTTCGCAAAACAGTTCTTTCCGTTTGTGTTGTGTTGTCATGTGAAAACATGTAAAAGCATGGTTATATAACCATGAATATAAAGACAAATATAAGTCTATATGTGTAATGTATTTGTGTCCGAGAGTTCCAACTCGGAAGCATGCGGAGTCTTTCCGCATGGACTTGCTCTCAAACCCGAGGCTGCGTTTCGGGCCTGGCCCAGGCCACGACGCCGCCTGCAGCACCGCCTGTCTCGTCCGGTCGAGGCTGGTGAGAACTAGATGCAACCAATTGCAACCACTTGCAACCACTTCGAAAGGATGTCCTAGTGGTGCTTCATTGGTCGTGCACTGCTAGGGGTGGGGTCTGCTTTGACGCCGCCCTGGCCATGTTGCAGCTTCTCTTGGACTCGGGGCAGGTGTGAGCCGAGCAGTCCGGAATCCATCCGAGTGCAAGCTGAGGGGACGGACTCTATGCCAGTTCCGGCTGTGTCTACATGAATCACAAGCGCATACCCCAGTCTTGCAGGCCTACCGCATTCAAGGCTACCTGTCCTTCCTCCCGAAAGACCTCGAAGCGGCTTCCGGGCCTGCTTGGCTGCATTGCGTCGCTTTGAAAGGGTTTGAAGTGTGAAAGGTGTTGCTTGATTTTATTGTCCAACACTGTCCAATGCCGAGTCTCAGATCAGCTGTGGACATCCATTATGCGAGTACTTTGTAAGACGCGATAAGACCCGGAAAGCCAGCAGTCTGCCAAACCCTCAAAGCCAGGGGGGACCCGCAAGTGTCTGCCTCCACATTTCCACCGCCGCTGCGAAGACTATGGGCGCTGCCAATGGTCGTTGTGCAAGGTGCTTCCCATGAACTTGATTCAGGGTGGAGTGATACACATCACATGATGATCTCTGGCGCTCTGAACTGGTCCAGATGAATTGGGTCCATGCATTTGAACCCATATTACCACAGTACCGCTTGGAGCATGACAGATTTCACCAGGGCTGAAAACGCGAATTGTTAAATGAGACTGTTCAGGTCTATACCGAGGACAGCTTAGCATCAGGGCTGTGACCTCAGTCTCGGCACCTGGCAGCGCGCTAGAGACTGCGGAGAAGTCCGGGATTCCGTGGCAGGCCGTCCAATCATGTCCAATGATGCCCAGTGGCTCTTTCCAAAGGGGAACGTCTACGATTGTTTCTGTTGTTATGTTTGCTGGATCCTGTCACTGTCAATATCTGTCAATTGTTTGTTCTTTCACTGCCAACGTCATGCCATCATCTGACATTACATGCCATCATATGCCATCATGAATCATGACAGCTTCTCCGAGTGGCTCACATTCCTGAGCAGGAGACCGCTTTTGATTCTGCAGCTGCTGCACCGTGGCTCTGTTGGATGCTTTTGCCTAGCAGTTGAATGTGTCCGAGCTGCGGGTTCTACGCCTCAGACACTTCGGCATTGTGCCAGACGTGTATCTGCCAACAAGGACAGGGGCGGCTGTAAGATTTTTATTTGCGGCGCTACTCTTGATGAGACGGCTTTGATCTACTGGCTGCAATATACAGTTGTTGCTTCACTTTCCTACAAGAACGCAATGTTGAGATGAGGAAGGCTCAAATGCAACATTGCGCCCAACATGGCTTTGAGGGCCCAGACGCTTGGCTCGAATGCCAGTATCCAGCGATGTCTGGCCCAGAATATCCCAGAATGCTGCGCGCCCTCTTGGTACCGTCTCTGGGGCAGTCTTTTGGTGCGAAAGGTCTGCAACTTGGAAGAGGCTTGGCCAGAAGCTGCTCGAGCTGCTTGTCTGCAGGACACTCTGCACTATAGTAGTGGGGGCGAGTCAAGCTGAAGAGCTGAAGAGGACTTCCCTTCTCTTCCTTAGGCCATGGATGCAATGGAGCAGTCAGTGGCAGCATTGATTCGTCGTGGCATCGGTCCACTAGACGTGCGTGGCAAGGCAGCATTCACATCGAATCTCAGTGCACAGTGAGCGATGTAGAAAAGCTGATTGCCAGATGATGTCCTGTTGAAGAGAATAAGAGAGTCTGATAGAGAATGCCAGTCGGCGCGATGGTCCAACATCTTCGCGCCAGCGGCAGACAAAAACGCTTCAGCCAAAACATGCCTAAAGATAGTATGGATAAAACAGAATGAGACATGGAGAGACAGAGTGGGCCAGAGTGGGCCAGAGTGGGGCAGAGTGGGGCAGCTGCATCCGAGCGCTGAGGCGACAGCGATAGCAGCGACAGCCGTTCCGTGGCGGAGGCCTTCGCGGCCGGCCTGGCCTTGGCCCTGGACGTCGCGCCTCCTTCGAGGACAAAGGAGGACGGAGTCCTAAGGGGCCCCTTAGGCCCTGAGGGGGTTTGAGTCCAATACGAGCATCGGACCAAACTGGTGTAGATCGCCACTGTGCGCAGCCCCGTTCCGATTCCTCTTCTGCATCTTCGTCGTTTTCGTCTGACCGAAGCTCGATTGCTAGATTGTGAGCTAAAGCCTGCGACATTCGTAGCTTTTGGTCTCGTACTACTCGCGAAATAAAACAAAAGCTGGAGTTGCAAGCAGAGGAGGCCGAGCTCCGGGAGTGCCGAGAGCTGCGCTGTTCCGGGCGCCGGCGGCCAGGACGACGAAGCCAAGTAACCGAAGCGGTGGAGGCGCTCGGCACGGAGTCAAAGAGTTGAGATGAATTGAGTCGGCTGTAGATGAACAAAGCCGTGAGCCTCCAGCGAGGCTTGCAGACCTTCAGTCCTTTGAGCTAGTGCCAGCAGGTGAGCTGGAAGCAAGATACTGGCGACATTTCAGCACCTCACAGCCGCAAGCAGTTTGTTGTTTGGTTTGTTGTTTGGAAACGGGACGGCGCAGCAGCAAAGACTCAGGTGTTTGCAGCTGGATCGGTGCCGGTGGTCATGCAGGAGAGACGATGCGAGTAATTAGATGTTTCTCACAAACTCACCAGCCTCCTCTGCAAGGACTTGATGGGTTATGGCAGTGGCCTTCGCTACTGCACGAGCTCCGCCTGTAGTCCCTACATTCCCCTCGTGGTGGGCAGTCACTTCTTCGCAAGACGAGAGGGTTCACAGCCGGTATGCTTGACTACCATATCATCACAAAGACCCAAACACTGTTGCGTTGCCTTGCATCCAGTGCTCCTTACTGTAGTACAAAAAGGGCAGTTGCCCTACATCGGCCCGGCCTGCTCTCCTCCCCGAGTGCTGTGCGCTTTTGGGGCTGTGCGCTTTTGGCCATGGCATGATCTGGCATGATCCCATATCATATGGTCGGTGGGTGAAGCGGTTTCTTTGTTTGCCGTGGTGTGCGCAGGCTTTCCGATTTCCGTCAGACGTTTGCATCGCGCTTTGCTGCATCACTCGTAGTCATGGATGCCCACCTGTCTTCAAGTCTTTTCATGGCTTCTCCAATCGCCAGACCAAGTGACTAACTCGGATTTCCATCCCAGCAAGCCTACCTTCGTCAATAATTTCCACAGCCCCGTTGCTGAGGTGAGGTTTTCTGCAAGCCTGCCTGAGGAGAGAGAAAAAGGTATGCGCCGAGTGAAACCTTGTGCGTTGACGAATGGCAAATCTGTTTTTGTGACTGGCGTGCATAACTTGACAGACTTTCAACCGAGTGCAAACTGACAGTTCTCACCTCCATGGGAGCTTTGAGTGTAAGTACCGGGCTAGTTTGAGAGGTGAACGGGAAGCCCGTCCGAACGTTGAAGGACCAAAGGGTTTGCTCGAGCTTGCGCTTGTGTCAAGATGTGTAGAGTGTAGGCATGACGGGAGCGTTGCTCTTTTCTTTGGTGGAGGACTTTCGTCGGGCTATGGTTCCGGACAATGCCACAGAGGAGGATGTCTGGACGCTGGAAACAGACTTGGGCATGCTCCTGGCCATGCCGTTCCAGGCCTGTGTGCACAGTGCTGTTACTGTACTATTATACGGTGCTGCTGCGAATTCTGCGTCGACCGGTAACCAGTAGCATATCCTAGCAGTAGAAGCGCAGCCAAGTGGTGAGGCAACCCTGTCCGCCCAGCTGGCCAACGGCGCTGCAGAGCCGTATCTTCTCACACCAGGCATCAAAGAGGCGTGAGGGTGACCTAGATCAGATTGAGTCTGGTGTGCTAGACTTGGTGTCATCACTACGAGTAGAGGGTGATTCTGGGCACGGGTGCAGTGATGCGTCCGCGATGACACAAGCTGTGGCGCATTGACAGTTTTCATGGCTGATTGACCATTGATGGAAGCACCTTCCCATGTGATCGCAGCTGTTTTCACCAACAGTATATTCAAAAAAATTCAAAAAACATATCCTTGGCCAAGTCATGACCGCTACTGACTGGCCGCCATAGCACATAACACACAGCCTGGAAAACCTAACCAAAGTACATGAGTTCTACTTGCAGTGCCTTGCAGTGACACGATCATCGTGAACCAGCCTGCTTGATCCTACTTGCACCAAGCTGCACCCAAACCGCAGGTTCTTCTCTGCTAAGGCGATGTGGCCCTTCGATGCCTAGAGTTGCGCCAGAGATGGAAGAAGAGCCGCAGCCCCCTACCATCGAGGCAGCCCATTGCCACGAGTTTTTGCCTCAAGTACTTGGATCACCTTTTTGGCTTCTGGGCAGAGGAGTCGTCGTCTTTTCAAATTGCTTTGGCCTCCCTGGCAGACTTGAGCTGCTTTGCTGCAGTGGACATCAGTTGATGCATGCTTTCGACATGTGCCTTTCCTTTCCAATGGTATATACTGGACAAAACGTGCAGCCTTCAGAGACTTTCGCATGTCTTCAGGCCTGCAAGCTCTCTCGAACTCAGACATCGCTCACTAGCCGAGGCTATCAAAAAGCATGGATAAGCTCGCATTCGGCGCCGAGCTTGGCCATGTATGGATCTGGAGGATGCTTCGCGTTCTGCACAGCGAGAGAGAGGGAGAGAGAGAGAGAGAGAGAGAAAGAGTAGCCATTTTGGCTCAAGAGTAGCGGTGTCCATTTTTAGGGGCTCTTTGGCGCCATGCCGATCTGCAACGCTGCAAACCTCACGAGACGTGGCGAAAATGTCGAATCCACCTACAAGATCGGGGTTGACAGCCAGGAGCAGATTGATGGCGATGCTGGCTGAGGAGACCACTCCCTGGGGTGAATGCCCAACCCAGCCGACCCAAAGCCAACCAAGCCCCACTACCCCACCAACCGGCCAAGCCATTGGCACAACACCCGCCCGCAACGTCCCAGCCCACCAATGACGCCGGGGGAGACCCGTGGGACCCATGGAAAGATGCGCTGCAACCACCACCACAGCAAACCCACACTCACACCACCTCAACCCATGGCAGGGGCATACTGAACAGTGAGCATCACTCAGAACCACGACCCGGACGACGACCCGTGGCACCCACAACACCGCCAACACCGGACCAGCAAACAGGCGGGGGGCCAGCGCACCTACCTAGCCACCCACCACCACAAGCAAGGCTGCCAACGGGAAACACCAACCCAGGAGAACCCCCCAGGACCAGAGCAATAAGACGGGGCAAACGTGCACCTAGTGGCAATGTGGACACACCTGGCCCAAGCAGCAATACAAGTGGCGCTGCAAGCCCAACCCCATCCAACGCAGACGCAAGGGGGTGACGTGCGCGAGCAGCCGCAGCAGCGACCGGAGGCCATCCCAACCGCGCCCAACATGGGGCCACCCCGAGCAACGCCGGGGCGGATCAGCCACACTCTCCCACCAGCCCCGATTACGGAGGTTACGGTTCCAAAAGTCAAGCGCTACCCCTTTGGAGGTATAGCGAGCTGTCAGGGTAGCACACCTGGGCAGATGACCGCATAGCCGCTGGCCAGAGGTCTGACCCCATAGCTCTGATGGAGGCAGGTCTCCTCATTCAGAAGCAGGTGCTGGAAGGTGCTGTCCACTAGGCAAAGCACTGGCGTGGGCGTTGCCTGGGAAGCGGATGGCGTCGTAGCCATTGCTGCAGCAAAAAAACTCTGTCAAACGGAGCTAGCTGCAGTGCTCAAAAGCTTTTTGAATGGACAGGATTCCCTCAAAAGGCTGGGGGCTAGAGGTCTAGGAGCTGCTGTCCTCGCGCTGGCTTGGCTATCCAATTATGGATCTTGAAGTCGCTTACTCTGCTGCTCTCAATTGCGAGAGGTGCTGAGAGCAAAGAAGCTGAGAAGCTGTGCTTGGTAATTTGTAGGTTGTTATTCTGCTAGCAGGAGATTGCCTCTTTCGAGCTGCGCATGGGTGGTCGCGGACGTTACGTGGTTAACCCTTCCGAAGATCGAACATTGCCTTCTTTGGAGCCGGGCGGTTGCTTGCGTTAGGTGGTTTAGTTTTCCAGCAATCGATCGCCCAGTGCCCGCGCTGCCTTCTTTGGAGCTGAAGCCCCGTTATGTTTTTTTGGAGGTCGTTAGCATGATGGCGATTAATTGCTTTTCGAAAGATCGCGCGCCCCCGTTGCCTTATTTGGATCTGAGCATGAGTGGTCGCCGGCGTTGCGGGATTTGTTTTTCCAAAAAACGAGTGTTGGCTTCGAAGCTGGGTGGTCGCCGGCATTACAGGGTTTGCCGTTCCCGATTGTTTGGAGTTTGGGTGTCGCCGGCATTATGGATTTAGCCTTTCCCAAGATCGTGCGCCCATTTTGCCTTTAACTATGAGTTTTCCTTGAAAGATTGAGTGCTGGTTTTGAGTTTTGTGGAGCCACAAACTAGCCAGAGCACAGTCGTTCACCGGGGCAGCCCTTCCCACGCCGGCGTGACGGTTGTCATTGTCTACTGTTTTGGCGCACGCTGCAAGGACATAACAATAGCTGAAAAATTACAGGCTTTTCACCAAGCCTGCCCCAAGCACTGAATGCATAATCATACTGGTAGTCCTAGCTGCAGCTGTTGTTGTCGTTGGTGTTGTTACAGTGTTGTTGCTAGTGTTGTTGCTGCTACGTGCAACGATACGGAACTGCAGTTTTGGAACGTGCAATTCCACCCTTAACTGTTTGGGGTCCTTGCTGGTGTCATGTTGCATGCGTCGCTCGCAGGTCGCACTGCAGCCGGCATCTGTGGGCCGCTACCTCTCCACAGTTGGCCACGTCATGTGGGACGTGCGCGAGTCGGACGTCCTGGTTGAAAGAGGTCCGAACCTGTTGGGTCCTCGCGTTACTTTTCTCGACGTTTTCATGGCCCTTGACGAGCTTCTTGTCTTCCATTTTGTGTGGCGAGACGGGGAGAAGCAATATGGATGCCAATGGCCACATGACCATCCAAGGATTGCAGGTTGCCTGTGGACCGTGCCTCCCGAGCTTCTTCGCCCGGGTGGCTTTGCTCGACGGCCACTTGGATGCAGCGGCGTTCAAGCGAAAGCAGGAAAACAACGCAGCGTTACGTGCTTTGTTTGTTCATGTTTGCCGGTGTCATAGGCAGGTAACGGACGCTCTTGGCTCCCGGCTCTCCGCGAGGGTCAACGGCTTTGTCGTTGCTCTTTTGCTAGATGCTTGGCTCTCGACTGTGTCAAACTGTGCAGCCTCAACAACAGCTGGGCTTCACGCGCTTGAGCGTGCTTAAGCCAAGCAAACTTGGCCACGCGCTCGTGACTTGTTACGGTACGACAGTGTGTGCTAGCTGATGCTCTTGATGCTACAGGGACATCGAAGGTGTCCCGTATCTTTCTCTATACTCGTGTGCAGCTACACGTACGTTTGAGTACCGATACTCACCTCCATGATACGCCGTTGCCTTTGGGCTATAAGAGCCCCAGTGGGGGGGGGAAAATCAAAGTGCTAGGAAAGGGAACGTAGCGCCGCGTGATCCATGGAGGCAGGCGATGCGCCGCCGGCGCAACTTCAGGCGCAGCTAGAATGCTGCTGGGAACACCTATAGTCAAATGCCGGCTAGGGACGCAAGAGCTCGCTTCCATGAGGTGGGAAGATTGTCCGGATATTGCCAAGCAGTTGTCGAAGGAGCTAGCCATACCGGACGATGGGGAGCTGGCTGAAGCCGTCTGGGTCTGGGTGGAAGGAGCTAAGGCCGAGACAGAACCAAGGAGCCGGGCCTCCGGTCTGCTCCAGCCTGATCTATGTTGGATGGGGCTAGCAGCAAACCCTGTGGGGATAGTCGAGCCCGTCGTGCCCCAGGAGTTGGACCTTCCTCCCCCAAAAGGGGAGAGGAATTCTCGGCTACTTGCGGAGCAAGCAGTCTCCCGCGTACAGGGCCACATCTTGCGGACCCTCAATCGCAGGAGGTAGCCCCTCGGAGGATTAGGGGCAAACCTAAGTATTCATGCTTCCACCGCCGGATCAGCTCACTCACCTTGGCCTGGTTCTCCGTGGCCCTGGCTCGATCCACCAACCAGGTTTGTCATCAAGGATAGCTTCGGGGTGGACCACACCGCGGGGCTACGTGAACGTGCTCAGGTAGCTAGCTTCGTGGTAGCCTGATAAGCTGCCCAGACCCTAGAGAGGTGAGGTGTGGGTATTTCCGGGAAGGGTTTCCGGGGAACTCCTAACGTCTGGGCACATCCCTCGTTGCGAAAATTTCACCGAGACCGAACTTAATTATTGATCTGGGCGCGCCCAGCGCACGGGGGGCCCTTTGGGGTTCCTCAAGCCCCGTAGAAGAAGAAGAAGAAGAAGAAGAAGAAGAAGAAGACGACGACGACGACGACGACGACGACGACGACGACGACGACGACGACGACGACGACGACGACGACGACGACGAGAGAGAGAGAGAGAGAGAGAGAGACAGAGAGAGAGAGAGAGAGAGAGAGAGAGAGAGAGAGAGAGAGAGAGAGAGAGAGAGAGAGAGAGAGAGAGAAAAGGGCCCAGTACGTGTCACGCCGACTGGAGACGGACTTTTTTGGGCGCGCTCGCGCGCGGGGGTTCAGGCACTTTTGCCCTGTCCCTCATGCCCCGTAGAAGAAGAAGAAGAGAAGGGCCCATGGAGTGTGGGGCGGTGAAGAACCACAGTGCACAGAGTCCAACCGATGTGGGAGTCGCGGTCCGGCGGTATTAAAGGGGGACTGGGGAGGTTGCTTTCAGTGAGGTTGCGGAGGTGCATAGAGGGGTGTCGGGTCCTTAGAAGGGCAGTCGTGGGCCGTCGAGGACCGAGAATGTCCCGTAGGTGGACGACGGGGCGGCCGAAGATCGGCTGCGGGGCAGGTGGCAGAAACTCAGTAGGTGCGGGATCGGGGCCGCGCCTTGGCGCGGGGCTTGCCCCATGCCCCAAAGAAAGAAAGAAAGAGAGAGAGAGATAGAGAGAGCGTGCCCCTTGGGGCAGCCCCCTCACCAGGGGCCAAGCGCGCTGCAAAAGCAAGCAAGCAAGAGAGACAGCGCCTAGGCGCAGGGTTCGTCCCTATGCTCCAAAGAAAGAAAGAAAAAGAAAGAGAGTTTACGACCTCAGAAGTTGCATAAGATCTCTGCAAATCAGCTTCGGCATACAAAGGTGCACGCGCACGGCGTCAGCGAAGATCTGGAAGATGTCATAGTGCACAGGTTCCTGGACTAAAGCCACCAGGGGCATGAACGCAGCAATGTGGTTTGTACTTGCCCACTCACTTCCCTGATTGGCAGGTCCTTCTTGTTCGTACCTCGCTACAAGTGGAGGTCCAGACCGGGTTATGATACTGCTATGGAGAAGAGCTGGCGCCCTAGTCAAGTGCTGTGGAGCACGAGCGTCTGTTTGTCATCTCCAAATGGCGAAAAAAGGATTTGGCGCCTCCAAGTTTGAAGTCTTCCGCACCCCGGCCGCATGCGAAGCATTGAACATTGAAAGTATATGAAGTATGTACCAAACAATGTACCAAAAGCACCGGTGAAACCAGCGATTGTTCCACCATCTTGTGAAGAAATATGAAGCAATAATAGATGCCGATACACTTGTGGCCGGTGAGGATCTGCTTTTTGCCGTTCCAGTGCAATCATGGCCGGAGTTTCTACTGCGCTGGCGGTTGTGGCCATCTGGCAAGAACAGTGGGTCCGAACTGCCTTATTGCTTGGGCTTCTTGGCTGCACTGAGGGAGCCCCACAGCGACCGCCATTCGTAACTCATGACCATACACACGCTGAGGTTTATTCTTCCGCTTTATGTGGCGTACAGCTTCCATGCTGCACTGCGTGGGTTCAGTTTCAGTCCTGCTACGGTCCACACGTTCAGCCGACTGCTGCGTCATGTTGCCCAGAGCGCGGTCTGTAGAATGAAATTCCGCAGACGGCCTCTGCTCGAGCATGAGTTGAGCTGAGTGGCTGAACCATGGCACTTGACCGAATCAGGCCTGATATCCTGGCAGTGCCTCAAATTCTGGCAGCGGCTGTCCGACTGCAGGCCCAGAAGCCTACCTTGCATCAAGTGCCCAAGTGTGTCGACACAGACCGCACCGACCTGCAGATCGCAGTGATTGTCCCGAGCAGCCCCTTATCGGTTCTACCAGCCAGGCCTTTGTTGGTGCTGGCGCTGTGTTTGCAGAGTCTGGGCCTCAGCTCGGAGGAATTCCGGTGTCAGCGTGCCGCGCAAATTATTATTGGAGATTTGTACTTGAATCAATCAGACATGTCCAAGTCGGCTTGGTTACATGCTAGGCTGCCAGACGAATTAGTTACAGAGTTACAGTGTGACAGTTCATGTGGGTTGCGGCTTACCAGGGGCGCTCTGAATAAAGTCAGGTTGGCCGGGCTATTCAGGACCGTGTGTGACTTTTTGGGGGTGCAGGGCGGGGTCCGCAATTACGGCAAATTCTTCCGGGTGTCATACGAAAAAATCGGGCCTCGCTGTCCCTTTTAAACATATGTAAACGCGTCCCTGCTAAGACCATATGAAACCCGTGGACCGCTTTACTTGGACCGTTTGCAAGAGGGCAAAAAAACCAGCTTCGACTGTTCAGGGACAACATTACAATAGTTTGTTTCAGTGTAGCTAACGAATTTCAAGAGCCCAAGTTCGCATCAAACCTACCTTCGCGTAAGAGTGAAAATTTCAGTGTACTAGAGCTTCAGAGGACGGACTACCGAGACTTCCGAGGTGTTGCCGTATCATTCGCGGAGTGGGACCGACCACTATCCACCTCGGGCTTACTGATGCTGCACACAGCTTTTGCGGCCTGGTTTAACATGCCGCTGCATGCCGACGAAAAGTTCGACGTTGCTTGCATTGCTGCATTGCGGGCAGTGACCAGGTAGTGGTGAAGAGAGACACAGAGGTGGGGGGGGCAGGGGGGAGCCTTTGGGAGTCCCGCTCTCAGGTCAACAACTTCAGCCCTCTGGGAGTTCTTGAGATCTTCCTGGTGACGGCTGTCTGTGGGATTCCAACCTATGTCTTTCTAATGCCCTGGTCTCAGCACAACAGAAGCATGGTGCGTTTAGCGAGCCATAAACTAACGGTAACTACCGTCATTCTGTGCATTCTTTGGGAACTGAATCGCAGAGCTGGCAGATCAGGCTGTTTCCAGAGTTTGAAGTTTTGCTGGAGCAGGCACCTGCTTGACTCTTTGGAAGTAGCCTTGATGTGTCATGCCCGAGAAGTTGTGCCAGTATTGCTGAGGTGATAAGGTGTGACCATCCCTGCGGGAGTTTAGTTCGACATCTTGTGAGTACAAGTTGGATTGGCTTCATGGAGGGGATCTATCATGTCGGTTTGGAGCTAAATGCTTCTGTGTAGTCCTGGATTGAGTCTAAGATTCTAGCACTGTCCTGCTTGCAGCCCGAATGTGAAGAACAAGCGGGAGCGACCGTTTTCCGGGACGTGCTGCTACCACCACTTGTTTGCATGTGCCAGCGACTTGACAGGAATGGTCGTTTTTATTTTTGTTGCCAGGGTCACAGGGCGGCAGGAGGGTTGACGCATGTGACGCAAGCAGCTGCAGTTTCAATATGGACTTCGCATCAAAAGTGCCAGCCAGAGGTTCGCTTTGGCTATCTGGCGTGATGAGACGATGCGCCTGGACATGCTACTCCGGGACCAGCTGCGGGCGCAACGTGCTCTAGCTGAAGACATCTCCAGAGCTGTGGTACCAGTAGATCGTTGCAGGAGTGCCTGCTGCGTGTGACTGTCCCCAAGGTCACAAGCTGAATCATGAGATGCGAAAGAGCGAAGACTTGCTGCAAAGTTTGCTTCCGCAGGCTCGGATCTTAGAGGCAAGTTGTCGGAAAGTTGTGCCGCACCTTAAACCTCAGAATGCAGGCCATCATCGATTCGCTCAAGGCACACGAGCCGGTGGACTGTCAGGACTTTGAGGATGTTACGGACCCTCGGATTGACATGAGCATGATGAGAGATGCGGTCTGAAAGCTGTGCGATTTGGGTGGTCCTGAGGTGATATTTGTGCAAGTCTGTGACTTTTCCACGATTTGCTCGCTGCTCCCGCCGAAGACGACTGTGCAGATGTTGGACAAGGCCATCCCCTAGTGAAGTGCAAAATTGTGCAAACCATGGCCCCACCCCCATGGCTCAGTGTGAAGCACCAGCCAGATGGTCAGATGGTCATGCAAGGTTAACTCTCTTGTGCAAGTTCCTGCCCGTGACATGTGAGTCCCGTGCTCCATGTGGTCCATGCAGGTCTTTCAGGAGCTAGATCGCCTCAGCGATTTGCTGAAAGTGCACAAGGCCTCGTGAACTTCGTGAAGCGTCTCAATGCCTGCAGGTCCTTGCAAGGTTCAAACATGAGAGTTGCGCTGTCACAGTTGTTTGGCTGTCGCGCATTCTGAATCTGAGTGGCGTCGCTGCTTGCATCTCGATGCGACGAAATCCGTGACCGAGTAAGTGCAGTCGGAAAATGACAGGCACTGAAAGGAACGACTCTTCAGTGCTTCAAAGCCTCAGGTGGAGACAGTTGGAGATGTGTACATGGCGGTTGCTGGCTGCCCGCAGCCCATCGTGAAGCCCTTATCCTTTCCAAGATCAGCCAGAACACTTATCGAACACATGGGTCCATGCTGAGAAGCGTTTGACGAAAGGCAAACCATGCCGACGTTGCTGCCCACTTTGCAATTGCCGCTCAATCCAGCATCGTGAGGCCGAGAGGGCAGAATCGCACTTTGAGTTGCTTTGAAGTGCTTAAACGCCCATTTTGCTTTTTGCCATTCTTCTGCCGTGACAGGATGCGGGCCTCTGACGTCATGGCACCGCAGGCGCTGCAAGAAAGCTTGCAGCTTGCAGGAATCGTGTCCACCTGAGATCACTTGAGTAGTGAATCCCGCTATGCGGAAATGCTGAAGAGATCAGCTTGCTCTGTGCTACACCTTTCTGAATGTCTTAAATGAATGGTACGAATATGTGTAGCTACAATCATCCGTGAGACATAACGGACGGGCCTCATGTTAGGGCATCGGTGGCAAGCGGCTCTCCACCGTCCTGGGAGATCACGCGCTGGACCTGGGGGCGGGGAGAGGGCGGGAAGCTAACGGCATGAGGCGCAGTGGGGAGATAGCAGTCGGCCGTGCCCCCAAAATGTTGTCTGTGCTACTGCTGCCCGACACCAATCCACATTTGTGCCTTCTTGTGCGGAATTGTGTGTGCATCATATATTTATGGCGACTGCGAAAGGAGCTCAACATTCGCATTGGGCTGAACAGCGGCAAGATCCGGGCAGGAACCTGGCTCAGAGTTCTGGTGCCAGATGAAAATGTGGGCATTTTCTGGGCCCCTCAAACAACTGGTTAGTTGACCACTCTAGGAAGCCATTGGACGCTAGTTCATAGAATGGACAAGAAAGAGAAAGCATTGTCATGGTGCAATCATGTGAGGCGTGGTTGGCTTGGACAAGCCTCGATACAAGCTCTTCGGGGACACCGTGAACACAGCTAGTCGGATGGAAAGCACATCAGAACCAGGACTCGCAGACTCGCACCGCCCCATGCTCTTGGCAGGAGTGGTTAAGTCGGTTAAGTGAGCTAGAGGCATCGGTGGACAACAGCATCCGCATTGCAGCACCCAGCCACTGACCCACGACCAAGACTCATCACGATTCTTCATTCTTCCACAGACCCTTGTGCGCCAAAGGGGTTCCTAAGTCAAGAGCTTCTTGTCTCTGGAACCTAAGTGCGCTATGCAGGATGCATTCAGATCACAGAGGCCACGCAAGCCAGGCTGAGTGAGACTTTCTTCACAGAGGCCGCCAGCTGCACTAATCGTTGTACTGTAGCAGATTAAATGCGGTCAGTCGCTCGAGTCACAGTTGCATCTAACATCACCCAGAGCACAGCTTGAAGAATGAGGTACGCGGTCAGATCGAAGTGAAAGGAAAAGGCTCATTGAGGACTCACAAGTAAGTACACTCACTGGGCAGATTGCAGCAGATTGCAGCTGTGTCGGCTGTGTCGGTGCTTCTTCGGAAAGCAGTGCCTGATCGGACCAGGACACATTTCTTGCGTGGGTACAATGTCGTGGACCAGCCGCAGAGTGAGAGTTTGCCTTTGTCTTCATCTTCGCACAAGTTTCAGGCCTTGCTGTTCTTGATGCTGGAAGCCAGATGCAAGAATTTGCTCGCGCCCATCCGCACCCCCTCCCCTGGCAAGGAGTCTGTCACCATACGCGTGGGGCAAAGCAGGTCTCACAGAGTCCCTCAGTCGCCTCTGGTAGCCGCTAGTAGAATCAAACTAAATACCTACCGGCACACGGCAGCAGTTTCAACATGGCAAGGTTCACTTTTCCGAGCACTGCGAAGAAAGCAAGCCGTTGGCAATGCCTGGACCCGTGGAGTGTCAGCGAGAGTCAGAGAAGATGCGATGTTGAAACACGTTGGAACACTTGTCTGCTTGCCGCAGGAAAAAGGTTGCTTCGCAGAGCTGCGGGCAATGCTTTGAAAGAGCTGATGGCGACAATGCCTCAGCACAGCCAGGCTACTTGTACAGTGGTTGAATGCATTGAAGCTTCTGAAAGTGATTTTGTGTCTATTGAGTCTCTTGGTGTCTACTCGTCCCAAAGCTGGCATGGACCTTGCAGGACTTCATTTCTGGTCTGGCAAATCTGCACCAGACAAAGCCCCTGAGTACCTTCTCCATGCGCTCTTCGAAGTGGCGCCACGCCTGAGACATGAAGAGTACTGCTACTTGTGTACGGGGAATTCATTTGTCAATATAGGTTGCGGGGGATGCAGATTGTTTCTAGTTCAGAGGCATGACTGGCTGGACCAGTGGCTGCTCATGGTGCCAGACTCCTCCAAGTCGCCGGAGATGCTGCAGACGCTGCGAGCAGACAAGTACGAATACAAGCAGAGCTCGCTGGACACGGGCTCTTGAATGTCACCTTTCCTGCTGAGTCACATCTTCCTTGGTTCGGATTTGTAGTTGGCGGCCTACCAGCGTTGGTTGTGCAATTGCATGCTGCGAGCCGGCAAACTAGCAGAATGCTGCTGCAGGATCGTCGGATCTTCATCGCACGAACTCTGATTATTGCTTGGCACTCGCTGGTCGCCGCAGCAGGGACATTGGACTATGCCTTTGACATTGGCTCCCGCCTCTCACCTTGACATGCCTTGTAGCTCAGCTGTTGTTACGAGTTGGCGACACTCGATCGAGTATCAGTCAAGCTCAGGAAACTACGAGCGGTATCGTTTGGGTGTGATGGTACGGACTTGGGGCATCCAAGTCATTGGCTGGGTTCACCTCTGCCTAATCATGGCAGCCAGGTTTGTTTGAGCAAGTCTACATTTTCTGCAGTTCGCTAACATAGTTCAGCGCAGGGGTCAGAAGCACCAAGTGCCCCAGCCTCGATAGATGTAGTCAGGATCGGGACCGCTTCAATCGGCATGGAAAGCTCATCACTGTCGTGATGCTGGCGCTGCAGGGGGTATCCATAGCGGTCCTCAATGTCTTGAATTACAACAATGATCCTGGCCAGAAGCTGTCTCCGTGCCATGAACTTCTCAATACTCAGCTCGCAGAGATTCTGCTACTGAGGATCCATCGTTCTACATGATGTACGGTCTGTATGTACTTTTCAGAGCCCCAGCAGCATACAGTAGTATTGTACGTCGGTCAACATCTTTCACACGGCCACAGGGCAAAACGCACGCTTGAGACTCGATCTTCTTTGACTATTCATTCACCCTTTTGAACTCATCAGACGTCTGCCGCTGCTAAGGTAAGACGTGCCGCTTTTCTGTCCGTGTGCTCCTTTGTGTCTTGTCACTGACGACCTGGGCTTTGGTCGACAATGTGTGCCATGGCTGCATCGCCAGCTGGAGCTATGTGAGGCTTGATTTCGGTAACCATTCCCAGGTGATGCAGTGGCCACTGCATTGCTGTTTCCTGATCTCAGGCAATGCAACTGGCAAGTGCGGCAGCGGGCTGCGGAGTATGTAAGCCGGTGCCTCAATCGTGGCCTCGCTCATCTTCATCATCATGCTCACTCATGCTCATTCTCATCCTCCTCATCACCACGATGCTACCAAGGGTGAACATGGATAAGAAGAACTGAGCGCTTGCAACGTGGAGCTCAGGCTACACTGGAGCCGTGCTCCTTCTGACCGCAGCTGGCATCAGGCACGCGGATGATCGGCTTGTTTCAGTTGTTTCCTGGACAAGAACCCAGCTGCACTCGTGAATTCTAGCAGGATGCAGGAGCACCTCGACCACTGTGCTGCTTGGCAAAATAGAGTAAAGAGTTGATGTTATGTGCCACTTGTCGTCTTTCCCCATCCCCCCCATCCCCTCCCCTTGCTTCTCCCCCCAAACAAGAAACCCTGTGGAGTACGGCCGAAACCTCACCCATCCCTACTCGCAAAATGGCCTTCACGCAGAATCTACTAAAGATGTACTAGCGATTCTAGCGGTTTCGAGCGTCAATGTGTCAAAAGCCTTCCGACACTGCTTGCCCGCTTGCTTCCTACATGAGATGGCAAGGCAGACTTTTACAAGCGGCATGTCCAGAGACGCATCCACGAAATCTCAGCAACTCGGCTGATATTGACATGGTATGGAGCTTACTGGCATCACGGCATTTTGGATCAGACGCTCACAGCATGGAAGTTCTTACAGTATTGTTCACGTCTAGTCCTTGGTGTGTGTTGTCACTGGCTGCCGCACATTTCAAGAGGCATTCTTTTGCTGATGCCCATTGCATCAATTCGAAAGATTTGCTTGCGAGTACACATGAAGGTCCGCTTTAGATGTCACAGGCAATGTCACAGGCCTTTCCAGGCAGACACATTCTTCGGGCCCTCCTGCCCGTGCTGAAAACCTGCCTGAAAGGCTTGATGATGCATTGAATGCTGGCTGCCCTGAGGAAACAAAGTTGGGAAGTCAGTGCCTGTTGGCGAAGATTCTGCCACCGCACGTTGTAGAGCTTGTCAACGAGACCGTGGTTGCATTCAGCCCCTTGTGTTCTTGGCAGTGTTCTTGGCAGAGAATACATTTTGGCATTCCTCAGTGGTATTCCTCAATTCCACAGAGTGTCCCTGGAGTTCCCCGTGAGTTCCCACCCACAGACCTCAACTGCGGTTGCCACTGAGTGCCCAGCTGAAGCATGCTGGAGTGCTCACGCAAAGAGTATCCCTTGAGTGATCTTGAGTGCCCACTCCCAGACCCCCCACAGTGCCCACCCGCTGCTGGAACCCTGGAGTGTGAACCCACAGATGATCCCTTCAGCCCGATCCATTGGAGTATCCTTGGGCACACTTTAACCAGGGCGCGGATAGTCGAAGTGCCTTTGTTTTTGTCTTTTGGATCAGACTCAGGACAACGTTTCGCCGATTGCAGAAGATTTCCCAGACGTCAGCATTGTCTTCACGGAAGCTTGTCATGTCCTTTCATGCAGTGCGTTTCTTCTCTCAGTCTTCAGCATTGTTTGTTTCTTCCTCGGTTCCAAGGATCTGAAAGGCTTCACTGCCTTTTGCTCCCGTGCTTCGCGCTGCACTTTCGGGGCATGGTCGACTATCATAGTAACTATAGTAGAGTTTATGAGTTTGATTCCGTCGCACACAGCATCATCTGCAGGCATCACTCCGACGGAGTTGGTGGAGTTGCTGAATCTTCTGTACTCTGCCTTCGACGAGATCATACTGGAATGGGGCCTCTACAAAGTCGAGACAAAGCTGCGCTATCAGCAATCGCTGATGACTTGCTAATGATTGCCCAACCAATCGTCACGAATGTGTCCGAATGTCTAGGTAGATAATTTGCCGCGGTATCGTTGATGCGAAAGCCCATGTCAGGAAGTCATTGGCGATGCGTACTTTATCTCATCAGGCTGCCCGGCTCGTGAGGAGCAGTGAGCGATTGTGAGCGATTGTGAGCGAGGGGGGGCGGAGTGAACACAGAGGGAAGACGGGGGCCGAGGGCTTGGCATGGAACGGCCGAGAATGTCTGCGAACTTGAGAACAGCTGTGACAGGAGGACTCCAACTTCCCTGACGAGTTCGCCATGCGAGCTCTGGAGGAACGTGCTGAGCTCTCAAGTTGTTGCCAGCCCCTGGCTTAGTGATCTAAGTACTCACAGGTTGCCGTCTCGATGCAGCGGGTCATCCCCACGGTGTTTGATGACAACTCTGTGATGATGAGCCACTTGGGCTTGTGCTTCTCTGATACAAGAGGCAATGTCAATGTCTCGCCCAGCTTATTGTAATGCCTAGGACCGCGAATGAGGCTTCGTTCATTCAAGGTTCTTTGTCAGTCATGGCAGAATTTTTAGAGACAAGCCATGATCGAAGAGTTGCGATTCAAGGAGCGGGTGTCCACACAGGCAACGTTGTCGCCGGGGTTGTTGGCAAAACAGGACTCTGTACTTGACTCCGCCTGCATTCGACACCGTACACATACGCGCCTCCGCATGAGAGCCCCTCTGCGTAGAAGAGCGTTTGCAGGACCCCGTTATCATCTTTTCGGCCCGGCAGTCGAGTTTGCCAATCTGATGGAGAGCTCCGGGGTGCCCGGCAAAGTTCAGCTCAGTCGCCCGTCCAGAAAATGTCTTGCTCAGGCTTGTGTTATGGCAGGCTATTCTCGCTTACCTATGAGTTCTGCACTGGCAAGTCCCCACCAGGTCAATCAACAAAATCATGGTTGGATGAAGGGGGGCATGACTATGACTTCGAGCCTCGCACTGCACCGTGTCAGCAACGCAGCGGGAACGCGGGGGAGCGCGCTGCGTTGCGGTTCTACCTGCATGAAATCTTCGTGCTTGGCAACAAGAGGTTACCCTGGAGGGTCAAGATCATCAGACCTTCTTGGTGACCAAGAGCAAGGCCAGGATGAGAACGAGCGGTAGCTGGCGATTGGGAGTTGGAGATGTGTCGCAGGGGCTTTTGTGTGGCATGACTCGGGGGCAAGTCGTGACATCATTCAGTCTCTTCCTTCCGAGTACCATGGTACCAAAGGCCAAAGCCGCGCGGCAGATCCGCGCCGCATTGGCAACAAAACGTCAAGAGGTGCAGGCGGGAGTCAACAGAGTGAAGCACTGTGTGAAGCGACGAGCGCAAGTCTTGTGGGAGCAGTTCTTCCCCACAAAAGACAGCTTATTTTGTTAAGCACCTTCACATAAGTAAAGACGGAGATGGGAAGTGAGGCAGTTTCGTCATGTACTCGTAGGTGCTAAAAAAGGGTTAATTATGCCGCTATGCAGTGAGCAACAGAGAGCCCAGGCCATGACTTCTTTGACAAGCTACCAGAGTGAAGGCAAGCGCCTGTCTGAAAGGACTAGCGGGTCTACCGACTTAACATGATTCAGCTTAGAAAGCAGCGAGCTTCAGAGAGCTTCAGCTTCAATTACGGCTCAATTCGTTTGACTGCACGGGATTGATCGGGCATCGAAGATGCCACCTTGGAAAGCTGCTAATTGAAGCTGGCAAGAAGCAAGAAGAGGCAATTTTAGCAGCTAGCACACCAACTGTGATCCTGCGGGACTCATTGCAAATGTTGCCAGAGCTGTTATGTTGAGCCGCTGCATTCGGCTTTGCTAGGTTCGACTTTTCAATGTCCTACAATCCTACACGCAACGTTTATTGTGTAAACGTTCCAGTCTGGCAAAATGCCAGTTCCACGACATGACGGCGGCAGGCACCTGTGAATCGACGCAGATGTGCTCGAATGATGAACTTGCTGGTATGACTGGTTTTCTGACGGATTCACAGTGCCGTGATCGTGCTCGGAGTGTACAGTACGCACGCACATCTGAAGGATAGTTTGTGCCCGCGATTTGTGACACATCTTGTCTTATGGCTCAGCAACCGTACAAAAGGTTGCACAGAGGCAGAAGTTTGCCCAGCAATCTGGCACATAGGCATTTCTTGCACAGCTCCGCGTTCCGTTTCGGAGGCAGCTTTGACACTGGGCCGGTCCAACAGTTCTCAGCAGGCATGGGCCTTGGGTTGCAGCGGCGCTGAGCCCGTCCTGTCCAAAGAACAACTGCTGTCTTTGTGCTGTCCTCTCGAGCAACAATCAAAATAGTCACCGTTGTTACCTATGGACTTTAGATTCACTTTAGGTTGCATGGCATGCTTGGAGGCTGGAACGGGTGCCGGAACGACCACCACGACGCAGGCAACCACCACACAGGAGAAGGCTCAAGCCATGGCGGTAGCAGTACAAGCATGTGACACACACACACACACACGCCTCATTTCAAATACGTCACACGTTGCTACGTATTGTGCATCTGCCAGGAGCACGATGTCGATGCTGGATTTTCATGGTTCGACTGGCTCAGCCTACTCAAGGCGTGCCTCCGGGATGCGATGTTCCAGAAAAACGCGTTGCAGCGCCAATATGGTCAAGCTTCGGAGCAACACTTGCTTTCTGGAAGTTCTAAAGACAGGATTTTGGCTCACGCCGTGAGCCATGCCAGTTCAGTGCTGTTGATCTGCCGGTTTTTCAATCCGGGCCGTGTCTCCCCTGTGCTCTGCTGTTCTGTAAAGGTTCGCTAGACAAATTAGACAGCTTCTGTCTCAGCACGCGGCTGCATTCAGGAGTCTCGCACCAACGCAACCGGCATCTCACCCGAGGCGTGCGGGATCAGGGCAGGATGCAGAGCAGAGAGCCGCTCCTGGTAATCAAGGTTCACTGCCGTGGAGAGGCTCTGACACTAGGATTCGCCTTCGCTAGCTCGCCAGCTGTAGTTGGACCATGGCCTGGAATGTGCTGAATGGATGTTCGCAGGGGCTTCTCGGCCCTCTGCATGTCCTCGAAGAGAAAGTTGAGATCATTCGGCCAGATGGTCAGGCAACTGCAGCCTGTACAGAGCCCGAGGTAGTGAAGATGAGGGCAGGAGACCGCATGTTCGGCATGATGCCGCTGTCCTTTGCAACATACCCAGCCATTGCCTTACGCTACTCAAGCGTGGATGTGGCGCAGCTGAAGACGTCGCTGGAAAAAGCGCTCAAAGCTGTTCCCCTCATGGCAGGACGACTTCGTAGCACTCAGGATGGCTTCGAGGCGGTGCTGACTGGGGAGGGTGTGCCATTCTCGATAGTTCGGTGCTCAGAGAAAACGGCCCCAGAGTTCGTCGAGGAGTCCAAGCTACCCGACTTTGGCAACTACTGCCGGCCCCCTGCAGTTCGAGCCGGTCGTGAACCCTTGATGACCGTGAAGTTGACCATGTTCCAAGATGGAAGTAGCATATTGGCATTCTGTCGCTCACACATGCTGTTCGACGGAACTTCGGCCTGGACATTTCTTTCTTTTTGGGCGAGCCTCGCGCGCGGGGAGGCGACCTCAGCTCCATGCTCCAACAGGGACAAGATCAGCCAGCTTGTCCCAGATGAAGAGACAGTGCAAGCCTTGGCTCAGAAGGAGACTGATTAATGAGGCCAACAAGTAATGCCAGGGCCAACCCCCAAATTCTTACAGTCTAAACAAAAGCCCTATGCCTTATGCTATATATGCCTTGAAGCCCGAAGTTTTGAAGCACAAACCTTGGAAGGAGATTGGCAAGACGCTCTCAGCGTCCTGGCTCAAGGCCATGGTTGGGCAGGTTCTGGTGCCAGCTCTTGCCCCCATTGCGGACACACTGTTTCTGCACGCCAGATTGGGCTTGAACAGACACAGGGTCTACTTCTCAGATGACGAGCTAGCAGCTATCAAAGAAGAAGCCACACCAACCGAAGTAAAGCCAGGCCAAGACAAATGGGTCACAACACAAGAGGCATTTTGTGCTTACCTGCTGATGACGCTGGGAAAACACATTCTGCCACCAGATGCAAAAGGTAAAGTTCAGATGATGTTCCTACTGGATGCCCGTAAGGCACTTGGGCTTCCCTCAAACCAGCTTATGGGAGGTGGCCTGACCTTCACAAGCGTAATGGTGGAGGACCTGAAGCTTTTGACGCTTCCCGAAATTGCCAGCAGGTTGCATGAAGGTCTCGCCAAAAAGGAAGGATCCCTGGAGTCACAGAAAGCACGCTGGCAACTACTGAACGGCGCCTGCGAGAAGAAATTGGAGCATAGCCTCATGCAGGAGTTTCACTACAAACGTGATGTTGACATGAAGCTTGCAGTGAACAACTCGTCGAAGCGTCCGCTCTTGGATTTCGGAACCGGCCCTGCGGAGAGTGTTGTGTCCGATGCAGGACCAAGCCTTCTACTTCCAGCCAAGGAAGGTGGTCTCTATCTTTATCTCGACCCCCAAGTTTTCTCAAGTGCCAAGTGCTCCTCAAAGGAGAAGCGCAGCCAAGCCCTTGAAGCCCTTCGAACAGATCTTCCAAAGAAGGGCACTAAGAGGAAGGTCGACAGCTGAGTGGCAGTCAATTGTTTGACATGCCTGACTTTTGAAGACGTTGGGTGGGCATCTTGCATCATCTTGCCCACGTACCATCGCCATGCCTTGTACTTGACAAGGCATTGCGGCAGCTTAGCAAGACCCTGTCTCGAATCAGCTGGCCCTGCGGGACCGACTCCCCATCTCCCATTCGATTCTCGATGCCATAGTCTGATGAACAGATAAGCAGATCAGCGCATCTGGACATGCCCTGTCAATCTGATCCTGTGCAGGGTGAAAAGATGGCAATGCCTTCATAGGAGTTTCGTAGATTGCATGATCCAATGATGTGGCTACATGGTTAGAAATTGCCACAGATATTTGTTGCTCTGAGTCTACGATCATGTCCCAGGGCACGGGCAACGCTAGATGATTGTACTGCATGCCGGAACAATGTAAAGATGTAGACCCGTACTGCGGACTAAGGCAAAGTCCCTCAAACTATCTCAGACGGGTTTCGCCGCAACCAGCCAGATTTCGTGATCCAAGCAATATTCATGGTTCCGAGCTTCACACAAAAAGAATGTAGCAGTAACGCATGTCTGAGGAATTTCTGCTGAGTTCGCGATCGCATTGTGTTCGCAATGTGTTCACGCATGTTTTCACACACATTGTGGCAGTTTCTTCGGCGGACTACGCTGCTCCAAAGCCCGGCCGTCACAGCTGCAGGACCTCTGCAGGTCCGATGCTGATGACTCCAGGGAATTGTTTACTGTTGCAAGCCTGTTGAAGCATCTAGCGGCTAGTGCACTTGCTAAGCATGCGAAATCAGCCCCTGCAGTCTGCTGATCTGGCTTGTGCCTTTGCAAATGCTGCTGTAGAACGTTGAAGGTCACACACTTCAAGCCGGGCCGGGGTTGGTCTATCGATGTCAAGGACTGCGCAGAGACAGCACTTGAAGCTTCAGAAGCTTTCGGACCTGCAGTTATGATGTGGCTCAGCTTTGACTAGTGTTCACGTCTGAGTGCCAGCAGGCTGCCGATCTGCTGGCAGAGCAGTGAGACCGCAAACTTCCTCTCAGACATACGACCTTCCTTGATGAGTACATTTCTGTACCCTGGATGTACCCTGGTACACTTGCTGCTGTGACCAGTGTCTTGCAGCGTGGCGGTTGCAAAAAAAGTGCAGTCTGTTGTGCACAGCACACGCGCACGTTGAATCGTGCCCTGCTCCTAGTCGTCCGCTGTTCCGACACTGACTCATCGCCCAGGCTGCAATGCTTGATCGCGACTCATCCAATGAGGACCGCCGGTGTTGTTTTCTGTGAGTGCTGCCAGTTTTCGGCTCGTCTGTGCTCCGATGGCTTGGATGGGGCCAGGTACGGATCGAGAGGCTTAAGGACCAGTGCCTCGTCTTAGATTGTCTGAACACTCGTCTTGCCACTGATCTGTGAGTATCCGCGCAATACACGACTTGCAGTTTCTTCTGCATCCTGGCTGAGGGTGGCAAGTCTGTATCAGGAGGTCCAGATTGCTCAGCCCTGATGACCAGACATCAGCAGGCTTAGGAATGAGACTTAAGGTGCTCCCAATTTAAATTTTGCAGCTTCCTGATGGTTCCTTTCTATTCCCAGGTGCGTGCCTCAAACGAGTCGCTAAAGGTGGAGAATGCGCAGGCTGTCCTGTTCTGTGCTGCTCACCAATCCTCATGTGAAGCCAAGACAGGCTTTCGAGCGAGCAGCTCAAGCCGAACAAGAGACTCAAAAGGCCATGCCACATGAGAAGTGCTCGGGCTAAAGGCTGTCGGCCAACAGAGATCTTTCGTCAGGCACAGGCTCGGGCTGCGCTGGTGGAAACTGGCGTGCCTTAGACAGCAGTTGGCATCAGCTCGCTGACCGGTGGCGAGACATCCCCAGCCTTTGAACATACTATAGTAGGACATAGAGTCCGTAGCGCTGCAGGCTCTAGAATCTAGAATCTAGAACGAAACGCTTGTCGTTGGTTCTCAGACAATTCTTGGTTTCGCCTAGGTGTTGCCTGAAAAGTCGCTCCGACATGTTGAAGACTATTGCAGACCATAGCAAGTGTGTCGTTCCATGTCGAAGGGCCCCGCAGCTGGTGTTGGAGTCGGAGAAAGCCTGTGAAGCAGCGAGTCACCGTTCGCTGCCAGGCCAATGCAGGCAACCGCCACGACTGCATCCACTGCCTTTGCAGAGTCCCAGGAGCCCTGCCAGTGACGGTTAGCAGGGGCACGAGTTGCGATTCATTGCATCCCAATCTCTGCAAGCTTGACAAGCTTGGTACTGTAGGAGCTGACCATTGCGCTACTGAACTCGGGGCCTCTCGCCTCCAGTTCTGCTGGGGCGAAGAGCTCAGAATAGTATCAGAAGGTTGGATTTGATCGGACTGCAAGATAGCTGAAGTAGGGTATTTAATCAAGACCAGAGGCAGAGGCGTTTTGGCTAGCCCAGTGCAGGTTGGGTATCAGCTTTCATTCAGGGCTCCAGCTCCCTCATGCTCCTCCGACACTCATCAGAGTGCTCAGGCGCAGCCGTGGTCCCCGGACCGCCCTAGCTTTGCACCGGTCATGTGCTCAGAGACTGGAATCAAGACTCGAGACAAGGGTGCCTGGACATAGAAGATCAGTGCAAATCTGAGACAAACTCGGTGCTGGCTTCCGTTGACATCTCAGGCAGATGGAGAGACGGGAACTCCTCGGGCCCTGGTCAAGACGCAGAGCACGCCGGGGAGCCAGAATGAGCTTTCGAGCCTGCACGCATTCGACCGTTCAGCCGTTCAGCCAGCCGTTCAGCCGTTCAACCGTTCAAGCCAGAGCTGTGCAGCTGGCAAGTGTCGACAGGATTCGGGGTTGGGGAAATCAATGGGAAATCAAGTCATGATAGCGTTGCCCAGCAAAGCACAAGAAAGAGTCGCTCGAGGTTGCGGTGAACCTTTTTGGCCAACCACGGGCAAAACCCACAATCACAAGCCCCCAAAGCCGCCATCACAAAGCCCCGCATGGATGCTTTGCAGCTGCGGGTCTCCGGACTAACGGGTCCGCTGTGCGAGCTCGCTCTCGGCGCACCGTGCACCGTGCAGGACCGGATCTCCGAGTTGTCACCTTTGCACAGTTCTTTGCATGCGCTTTGCTGCTGAAGGGGCCTTCCACCTTCCACTCCTACCCACATCTGCCAAATTCTGTCTGCAGGATGTGAAGGAGGCTTTGCAGGACAAGCTGGGGATCCCTGTGCAGGAGCAGCGTCTCCTGGTCGGCAGTGAGGCCGGGGCCGACCGACAACATACAAAGAGCAAACAACCGCAGCATACAGCAACATTCTGTTTGGCCCCTTGAAGTGGCATCCCCACTGTACGGAGGCGCACGAAGTTCATTGCTACACATTGCTGCAGTCCTATAGCAAGCTGGCAGTCGTGCCAGCGGTGCCAGGGCTAGTCAGCAACACAGCGCAGCCCTGCAGCCGACCAGATAGTTCCCATGGCCTAATGAGTTACATCAAGGCAATCTCGGTCGGGTCCGTATCCACCATGCTCTTTGGTTCTTTCGGGGCGTCGGGTTTCAGTTTCGTGAAACCTCCCGACGCTAAGTACAAGTGCTTCTACCTCTGTGTGTGTGGGTGTGTGTGTGTGTCTGAATCAAGCTGCAACCCGAACAATAGATAACGCAGACTCAGCCGCCATTCAAGCCAGAGAACGGTCCTTGGATTGCGTCCTGTTGTGAGCCAGTGTTCGCAGGAGCCAGATGTAACCTGCTTGCTTTCTGCAACTGATGGCGGCCTGGATGTTTCGCTTCTGCGGTGCCTAAAACTGTCTTCCGAGCTCTGGGCACATTGGGCGGAAACTCTGCAAGAGGACGCTTGCAAGCTCAACTCTATGACGTGCTGATTATGTGCGTGAGTGTGATATTCAGAAGTGCTGAAAGTGCTCACAGCAAGTGCAGAGCCAACTGAATCGGAGTGACCTAGACGGGCAGTCACAAACACAGAAGGTGTCAACTTCTTGGCTTGATATCACTCCCTGGAGGATGGAATGGAGTTGCTCTTTGCTCCTGAGGAGGTCCAAGCAGATCGCGAGCTCGTGATCCTGGCGGTGCCAATGCCTGCATTTGTCACGTTGTCCAATAGGATTCGTATGTTCTTCCTGCTGCCCAGCAGACCACTTGAACCAGAGTCATCCAGAGTCACTCATCCCAGCAAAGCGAAACCTATTCCCCCGCTGTATGTACATCCGCGTTGCGCGTCATAGCCCACCCCCCCAAGCCTAGACCCAGAGTCATGAACCCCTGTTGCAAGGCCTGGCCGAAAGAGTTTCCGGACTTGTAGAGCTGGGCTTCTGCAATTTCGGCCTTCCAAGGGAGGAGGGAAAGTTCTTGAGAAGCTGCTGAGAACCGCATTGAACAACCAAAAACGGATGCAAAGCGAGTTTCCTTTTTGGCGACCTTTGCTCACGCCTTGCGTTAAATAGCTTGCCGACTTTCCCGTACTCCTTCCTTGGCCAGATACTGTACCATGGTGATGCATATGCTGCCCAAGGCTGGTGGCTTAAGAAGAAATGAGAGACCCCCCACTCATCTGAGAAGCAGTGTTGACCCTTGTACTGCTAGAAGCCACAAAGGCACACGCCTGAGAGGTCCACCTTTCCCACTGCGCAAAGCTATGGTCATTCGAAGTCATTCGGAAGGTCTGACATGTCCAATCCAGTGAGTTGAGACACATGAGACTCGTTGAGAAGTTGAGGTTCAGCGCTGTGGCGATGCTCTGGCACTGGCCGCGGAGGAACTCCGGAGTGATCGCGACGTGGCCATGGCCGCAGCTGCTTGGCAACCGAACCTGCTCATTCAGCACGCAAGATTGAGCATTGAGATACATTGTCATTGATTGACAGAATCTCGAGATAAATGTTCGTGACGGGCAGGTTTCGCAAAACGGATTGGCCCTGTCGTTTGCATCGCCAGAATTGAAGGCAGACAAGGTGCGGGCTTCTGTAATCATGCCAGCGTAGAGCCCAAACAGTGTAAGACTAGCACGGCAAGAGCACTCCAAGGCCACTCCAGGAGCAAACCTTTGGAACCTCAAAGGGAATTCCGAAAGAGGACAGTTAACTGCAATTCACGAAGGATGCGGGACCGAGGCAGGAGGGCACCTTTTGTCGAAAACAGGGTCTGAACATCTCTGAAATACAGATCCTCTTCGAACACACGAAGCTCACAAGGAAACGAACCCCACAAAAACAATTGAGTGCTCTTGCCTGTGTTTTCTCGACACGGAGCTGCGTGGGACCGAGGCGAGAGTGCGATTTGGAGCATGTGACATTGGCGAGAGCGCAATTTGGCACCTGCCAGGGGCAAGAACATGCTTTGTGCTGTGATGTTTTGGATGCCGACGCAGGCTCTCCAGAGCGCACGGTGCCTGGACGAGAGTGTTCGGTCCCACGGGAAACACAAAGAGGGTCCTCGATTTCAACGAACTCGGGCGCTCCACCAATTTTGAGGCTCATAATGCAAGCACTTTTTGTGGAATGTGGCATCCGTCCACTTGGCTGCCACTGCAAACTGCCCACAAGCTGCCATGATATGTCTTGATAATGACTTGGACAGCCTGGAATGTGTCTTGACGGTCCACGCCCTTGCCAGTGCTGCAGGATGTCGTGCTGCGTGCAGTTCGACAGAATGGCCTGGCCCTGCGTCATGCGACAGCCGTGCTGCAGAGGAGATCCACTGTAGCCCGAACACTGTCTTTCGTTCCCTGTAGGTAGTTTGCAACTTGTCTGTCAGGGACCCCGATGTGGCGT
The DNA here is from genome assembly GCA_905221605.1 of Symbiodinium natans. Classification (NCBI taxonomy): domain Eukaryota; class Dinophyceae; order Suessiales; family Symbiodiniaceae; genus Symbiodinium; species Symbiodinium natans. The sequence goes on from CAJNDS010000128.1 coordinate 170,586, forward strand.
TGGCGGCCGTGGAGCAAAACGGTGGCCAAGCTTCAGGTGTTATTCATATTCCACTTGTTTTCAGTGCCGTGGACAGCTTTCAAAAGTCCCACATCCATGAGGTTTTAGAATTTAGAAGCTTTCTCAGCCGAAAGAAGTGTTTGGTGCTCTGACTTCTGTCTGGGGACATGGGTGCTGAAATGCTGTCTGATGGGATTCTATGAGGCTACGTCATTGCCGAAGCCAGCTTCGAAGCTGCTTTGCGCGAAGATCGTCAAATAGCGTATGCTGCTGTCTCCTACGATGGCTGCACTCTCAAGCATGTCGGGCAGGAGCTACGTGCCTGTGCTGATTTTGGCTACCCGTAGCCGCCAGCGTTCGATGTGCTTTTGCCTTGTTGTGTCGTTTGCGTGTGGCTGTGTGGCTATGTGGCTCTGCGGCTGTGCGGCTGTGCGGCTGTGCGGCTGTGCGGCTCTGTGTGTGTGTGTGTGTGTGTGTGTGTTTGTGTGCTTGTTTGTGCGTTCGTGTGTGTGTGTGTGTGTGTGCGCGGGTGTGCAGGTGTGCGGGTGCGTGGGAGCATGTGGTTGCGGGCGCATGTGCATGTGCAAGTGCGGCATGCGTGTGCGCATGTGCGTGTGCGTGTGAGTGTGTGTGTGTGTGTGTGTCTCTGTCTGTTTCTTTGTCTATGTCTGTCTGTGTGTCTGTGTGTCTGTCTGTCAGTCAGTCAGTCAGTCTGTCAGTCAGTCAGTCAGTCTGTCTGTCTGTCTGTCTGTGGTGTCTGTCTCTGTCTCTGTCTCTGTGTTTGTCTCTGTCCCTGTCTCTGTCTGTGTCTCAGTCTGTGTCTGTCTGTCCGTCTGTCTGTGTGTCTGTGTGTGTCTGTGTTTGTGTTTGTGTTTGTGTGTGTGTGTGTGTTATTTGTAGTGTTGTTGTTAGTGTCAGGGTCAGTGTTAGTGCTCGTCTTCTGTTTAGTGTTTAGTGTTCAGTGTTTAGTATTCAGTGTTCGGTGTTGGAGGTGTGTGTGTGTGTGTTTGTGCACATGCATTGAGTTAGGCAGGCCTTGGGTGTGCATGTTTCATTTTGAGGATGCAATGTACCGGCTTGCTACATTTTGGCTTAAGACTTGGCTAGAGCCAAACTGGCAAGCTGGAACATTTCTTTTCTTTTCTCCCAGGGAAGTGATCCCTGTGTCGCAATGGATGATGAGCCTACAGTCATTCACACAAATTTGCCGACCTTGGCTCCCGCGAACTGGTTGGGCTTCCGGGCCTACATGTCTGATCTGGCACGTCAGGGCCGTCAGGACGAGTTGTGGTCCATCTGGAGTCGGGTTGCTGAGATTACACACCTACCGGCACCCTCCCCTTCGATTACAGACTTTGACTTCTTGGGTTCCAAGGTTCCGGTGCGCCGGATTGTCTGTACCCAGGCTGGGTGTGATCGGTGCGGGCGAGCCAGAGGTGGTTACCAATTCCCCTTCCTTGGCCCCTGGTCCAAGAGTGCAGCCATCGTGGAGGAGCCTGAGTTGGGGCCAGCGGTGGCCTTTGCCGCCTACGATCGTTGCCACGAAGTTCTTGCAGAGGACAGGCTGTGGGATGCTAGCTCGGGCTTGGAGCTGCAGGATATGCTCACTGCTACATTTGGGCGCGTGCTCTATCAGGCCGAGATCAACGACCTCCACGGCGCAGCCCATCCCTCTGTGGACGATGTGTTTCGGGCTTGGCGAACCGCAGCAGGGACAACGGGCCTGGCGCGATCCACTCTTACTCCCAGAGCCCACGCCCAACCAGGCACGGGCCAATGAAGTGCACAAAGCCCATCGGTCTATGCTGCTTTGGCTACGATGGGCGGCAGACCCCGCGGGCCGGTCTATGCCTGCGGTCTGTGTGGACTGCGGGGGCTCAGGGGATTTCGTGCACCAGATCTTGCAGTCAGCAATGTGCCGTGATTGCTTGCAGGCACGGGTGGCCATGGCGTCACGGCCCCTGTCCGACAGTGGCTCTGGGAGTGAGAGCGACTGAGAGGAGACTTGAGTCGAGTGTGGGGATCCGGAGCGGACCTCCAATTTTGCGGTACCCACAAATGCACATGTGTTATGGGCGGGGAGTGACCCCGCAAGCACCATTTTCTTGTGAGCGGCAGGGGGTTACCCTGTTTTGCATCACTGAAGTGCTCAGGTCGTCGCTCGGAGTGGTCAGGCTGGGCGAGTTCGGCGAGGACCTTGGGGAAATTTTGCAGTCTGTGTTCAAGTTCTTTGTTTCGCTGTTCGGGACATCTCATGGCCTGAGGGTCCACCTGAGCTTTGGGCTTCAAGCATTGGGGTTAGGGCTGGCCTTGTCACCTGAAGGAGTCAGGCGTTTCTGACCCGGCTACCGTGGGACCCGGAAGCGGTCCGGATGTTACCAATGCAATTACCTCCTGTGTGTCAGGAGCTGTTCACTAGAACTCAGACTCGGAATTGCCCACAGCTGTGAAGAGAAGAAAATACGGAGTGGATGCGAAGTGCTCGTATTGAGTATATGCTCCTTCGGAATGTTTGTTTGTTTGTTTGTTTGTTTGTTTGTTTGTTTGTTTGTTTGTTTGTTTGTTTGTTTGTTTGTGTGTTTGTGTGTTTGTGTGTTTGTGTGTTTGTGTGTTTGTGTGTCTGTTTGTGTGTTTGTGTGTTTGTGTGTTTGTGTGTTTGTGTGTTTGTGTGTTTGTGTGTTTGTGTGTTTGTGTGTTTGTGTGTTTGTGTGTTTGTGTGTTTGTGTGTTTGTGTGTTTGTGTGTGTGCTGGCGTGTGTTGCGTCTGAGTCATCGCGTCCGCTTCCGGCATTCTGTCTAGATTGCTGCGGGGTTCAATCTGGCTTCTTGGTCTTGCTCTTTGCAGTGCTGAATCGATTTCTGCTGGATGCCCGTTCCCTGCTTGTGTGTTTCATTGTGTTTCTTACGTCTGGCATGGTCCAATGGTGCTGCAGCACCGTCCACTCTGAGGGAAAGACCGACAGCTCATCCTGACAGCTGTGAAGTCCAATGGACACTTGACGAAATCTTGACAAGAAGTCGCCTCGCATGCCCAACGTGTTGCAAGAAGTTGCTGTCAGATCTGTCGGTGGTTCTGAGGATCATGCCAAGAAGCTAAGGAAATGCAATTCAATGGGCTGATGCCCGTTTCAGGTCCGATCGGGAGGCTCGCGCTTGCAATGATAGGGCGACGTGATTCCGTGATTCGTGTCGCTAGCTGTTGCGAAGCTGCAGGTGATGATGGCTGCAGTACGCTATCATGGCACGTTGCTGCGGTGCGCTTCGGAGGTGCGAGTGCAAGTGCATCGCTAGTACGGTGCTCGTCCGCCAAGTTCTCGAACACCTTGGGGCATGTTGCCATTCCTGCTTCTGCCTTCAAGGAGCTCCGAAATGATCGTCAAGTTGTGCACCAGGACAGTGGAACTTGCAAATCTTGCAAGTCATGTGAGCATGCCAGAAAGGGTCCCCCATTCCGTGTCTTAGGCTATCCTGGGGCATGGATACGCGCTGCCGAGATCCCAGCATTGCACACATATGCCTAGCAAAGAAGATTTTGCGGCGCCCTGCGGGCAATGTCCGTGCAGATGCTGAAGTCTGGAGCTGCCAGGTCCTACGCATCTCACGCTCTGCGTTCAGATCCAGAGTGGCACAGCTGCATGGAGTGATCAACAACATACTTGCTGTGGGCGCCGAACAATCTCGCTGCGATCTGCTCAAGTCGATTTCTGGGTGGCTCGGGTCTGATGCCCCCAGGTTGATCACACTGGCATCCCGCCCATATTGCCATATTCCAGTCCGACTGGAAGCCGGGAAAATCGTTTACGTGGAGGCAGTTCAATGCAATGGCTGAGCCGCATACAGCAGTAGCAGCAGCATCAGCATGATAGCTGGCTCGAAGAATACAAAAGAGCTAAGTTACCATGTGTCGAATGCACTGCACTCGCAATCGTGCAGGAGGGTGAAGAACGCGGCTGAAGTACTCTGCCAAAAGGGCAGACCGCTGCGCATGTTGAACAAAAGCGCTATTCAACGGCTTGAGTGAAGTTGGCGCAGTCTGAATTTTGTACATTTTTTAAAGTCATGGCAAAATACCTGAACGTGCAGGAAATATGATTATATGATTGTTAACTGTAAGACGGCTCTGGTTTGCGAGTCGTGTCACCGCACAACTCGAATCTATCAAATCAGCGAGCGAGTTATAGCGAGTTTGAGCAACGGAGGGCTGTATCATGCCCACTGCAAGCACCAGCACAGGCTGATCAGAGCCCGGCCCGGCACACTTGGCTCAAGCCTTCAATTGGTAGCTCATTCCAGACCCGATTCTCGTGATTCTCGGCGCAATGGCTCCTGCTGCTTGGCCTCACTCAGAAAGACCCACAAGATCCCACAAGATCCCACAAGTGTTACAATATGAAGAATTCGAGAGTAATGTACTGCGATGTACTGCAATTGCGCCGGATCGTATCGGGACCTCGAGCACTTTCGAAGGCTGACTTCAGCCTACCTTGATCCGGCCGGCTTGAAATATGCGAAGTACTTCGCAACTTGCAATTGAACTGCAATTGTCTGAGGCAGCGAACGTCCATTCTGCAGACTTCTATGAAGTTCTCGGTGTGCCACGGGATGCCACCGATGCAGACATCACCAAGGCTCGAAATGCACCTGTGCGCAAATCACTGATCCTTGCTGCTCCCTGTCCTACTGGAGGCATACCGGAAGCTGGCTCTGAAGCACCATCCGGATAGGAATGCAGACAGGACTTCGGCTGCACGGCAGGGGACTAAAAGTGGTGAGGCTGCACATACAAGACAAGCATAGTCGAGCCATAGTGATTGCTCCGGGCAGGATGGAACAAGCAAAGGATGAATTCCAACGAATCGGTGAGGCCTACGAAGTGCTGCATGACCCGGAAAAGAGGAAGATGTATGACCAGTACGGCAAGGACTCCACAATGCGTCGAAAACTTGGACAAAGTAGGTAGGGCTTACAGGGCTTACCGGCTACCCGTGATGTGTGTTGGCAACCTTGACAGGATGGTCCGGGCAACCTGGGAACTCCGGGCTTCTACGCTCCAGGAAGCGAAGCTGGCATGACACCGGAGCAGGCACAACAACTCTTCGAGAGCATATTTGGCGGCCGAGCTTCGCCACAGGGCTCCTACATGTTTGCCGGGAGTGGCATGGATGGCATGGGAATGACTGGCATGAACATGTCAGGGATGGGCGGCATCGACATGTCGGATATTTTCATGTCTATGGGCATGCCAGGAGGTGCAACAAGCTCACGTTCGAGGCGCCGTCCTCATGAACAGTGCACCATCCCTTCCGGACATCAGGTAGTCGTCCATGGCTTGTCAAACTCTGCGGCACACAACGGGAAGAGCGGTAAGGTCCGAGGCTTTGAGCAGCAACGTGGCCGTTACCAGGTCCAGCTGGATGATGGTTCCAATCTATCGGTTCGCCCGGAGAATCTGACGCAGCTTTGCACCGTATCCGTTCATGGGCTGACCAGTAAGCCGGAGCTCAACGGCAGTTCTGGTCGAATCGTGGGCATGGACAGCACTAGCGGAAGGTACGTTGTGATCGTGCAGGCTGCAGCTCCGACTGTCGTACGCCTCCAGCCTTCCAACTGCATCCTGGATCCCGGCGTTTGCGTGCGCCTCCGCAACCTCAGCCGAGAGGAACTCAATGGCCAGAGAGCGCAGGTCCTGGATGTTGATCACTCCGCCGGCCGTTACGAGGTCCAGCTGCCCGAGGGTAGACAGATCCGAGTGAAGTTTGAGAATGTGGTGTGCTGAGGAGTTGATGCTACAAGGTCGTCGCGGATAGCAAAATTTGCGAGGGCCTTCTGCAAGTTTCTGCAACAACTGCAACCTATGCATGAAGATTGTACAGGTCATCTGACATCACATTCATAGCCGCCATAGCGGCCGTCGCGGTTTCAGACCTTAGTCTGACCAGTCGCATTTTCCGGAAAATGCACTTTTGTGTACATTGGCCTGATGTAGCAGTCCCAAATGGGATCTTTTATTCAATTCGCAAGTCTTGTTTGCCTGAGTGATGCGCGCCCCGGTGGCTAGCCTGTACAGGCTCGTGGCAGACATGCCCTCCCGCATAGAACTCCAGTTTTGGGGCGAGGGTAGTGCGAAGCAGAGACCGGCGTCACCTGCAAGTGGCAGGTGCACCCCCTTAACTCACATGAAACGTCATGAAAAAGGTCCGTAGCAAGCAATAGATTCAATCGTGCAAGTGGATGTTGCTATCATTTGCCATCCTTTCCACTTGTCTCAGGCCTGTTTTCATGCCGCCTTTGGCTGCACTTACTTCGCTGCTTGTACGCACGAGAGAGCGTGTAGAGGCCAGGGCATTTGGGGCTTAACTATACGGGGATGAGGTGAGAAAGTGAGTTATGGTCATAACACGGGTCACATGGTATGGCATCCTTGAGTGGCCAAACAAGCAGCCGCCGATCGTGCAACTCTCCATGGGGTTGCTTGCCATGATGTTGACTCGCCATGCCAACGCACGACATGCACATCTCAAGTCCACGGGCACATTTATGCGGATTTGCAAAAAAGTCTCGGCTAGTTGTGAGCAGCTACGCACGCATGGTTGGACACGGTTGGAGAGCCCGAAATCACAGAAAGCATGGGGTACGCTCACAACCTGGCACACATTTTAACGGGGTTCGAAGGAAGTAGCTCTGGTGATGTCATGTGGGCACTGCGAATTGACCTGTCGAATGATTCAAAGATGTAGTGCGCCCCGCATTGTAACTAGGCACGGCACAGAATCACGGGCAAGGCAATGGATGTCTCTGCCAATTCTTAAGATCCATGCTACGATGTCGCCGCGCATCCCTCCCTCCACATGTCCTTGTCCACATCATGGGCTACGTCACTTGCTGCATGTATCAAGGAGAAAAAAGCATGCTGTATGAGATTGTCTTTGAAAGCAATGGAGCATGATGCTGTGCAAAGGTCCGCTGGCTCGGCTTCGCCGGGGCCCTCAAGCTGAATAGGGAGTGCCATGAGTCCTCGGACACATCGTAACGGCACAAACCATGAATGTTGGATGTAAGTGAAACATGTTCAGGCTGCCGCTGCCCAGAGTCGCTAGGCGATGTGATGTTAACAGTCAATAGGTCAGCAGCTCCAGCAACACTGGCGCCGCTGAGGAGGCACTCGCCATGCAATGCAAAGTTAGGTCTCGAACCACATCAGGTCCCGACGAATTCTTAGCTCCTGTTGCAACGTCCTCAAAGCTAGATCTTTTGGCTAGTGCCTTAAACAACTTGCTGTCGCTGCTGTTTGCATCTTGTCTGAGGGTCATCGAGGCGCTTTTGGATCCGATAAATCAGGGAATATCAGGGAGTCGAGGCAGCCTGGGCTTAATAACCCCCTAGGCTCTCGTCTTAACACGCGCGAAATGCATCGCTGCGTTCATTCATAATTCTGTCAGACAAACAGCTAGGTCCGCTAGGTAGCTAGGTCAACGACATGTCACGAAGTCTGCTGCAGTCTAGCTGTGGCACGAGCGGAACCTAGCAGGTCGAACTTTACGAGGGCATGGTTTCGGGCATGTGTTACCTAGCGCGCGCAAGCTGCGGAAGTCCGGAAGGATCCTGTGGCTGACCCCATGCGGCCTCATGAAGGTTTTATGTCTGTGCGCGGGAATTGTTTCTACAGTCCGGGCAGCGGCCAGCAACATAGTCATTGAGTTTATGAATTGAGAACAATTGCAAATTCTGGTGTCTTCCCCTCGGTGTTAGTCAATGGAAGTGATACGTGATATTGTCGCAACTTGCGAAATTAGATACAGATTGCTTCAAACAGCTTAAAGAACAGACATGGTTGCTTGCAGTAGGCTCAGACGGCCGGCCAATTGGCGACCTGAGCTCAGATCAGAGTTGAGAGCCGTACTCATTGATGCTGTGCTCCTAGCCTTGGCAAGGCTCAAACATCAGGACCTTTGCGAGGTACGAGGGGTCTGATGTCCCACAAACTCCAAAGGTGTGTTAGGAAGGTATGTTTATAAAGGGGCGCTCGTCCTTCGACATTCCCTGAAACAAGACCACAGCACCTGACTCATGTCAGAACAATGCTGCCTCAGTTCTGCTGCCCGAGGTTGCCCGTGCCCCCAAATGAAAGGAAATCGATATTAGGGCCACGCACCAAATATGCACATTCATGGAACTTGTCTCAACATGTTGCGACTGAGGCTTGAGCTGGCACTGAGATGCCGGCACCCTCTCAGATAGTCGACCAAGCACCGCGGGAGGTGGCAGCTTCATGATTTAATATGTTGTACAAGTAAAGAAGCGTGGCTGTCATTAGATCCATTGGAAATAAACCTGATGGGTTTCTTCCAGCCCGGACCGGCTACTTGATTGGCGTTTGTGCGGCCATGCCACTGCCAACTGAAGCAATAGACAGCCGTTAGCAGCTCTTAGCTGCCGTTAGGCCTGTTAACGATTTCTGTTGAGCCAAGCGCAGCAAAGGTCTCGAAGGGATCGGCTGCTTGCGGATGGCCTTTGAGCCCGTTCTTCGAAAGATGGGTTTCCTCAGGAAGCACATGCTACATAGTGCTACATAGGAATGCAGGCGGACGCTATTCTGCAGTGGTCCTGCGCTTGGCCAGTTGTGTCACACATTGCAAGAAGCCCCACGACTGCAGCAACTCAGAACTGACGTGTTGCAACGCGAGGAGGGATCGTTAATGCACAGGCCGTTGTTGCCGCAAGAAAACTCCGAGAAGCCCTTGAATCACGCTATTCGACACGTGCTACGTGAGGAGACTTTGAGCTTGCTTTGGAAGCAGCTGCGCATGGCGGCTCGTCATAGATGCGCGTGTACCGATCTGCAGCTTTGCAGCTCTGCAGTCCCCATCCCCTGACTGCGCGATACTGTGCGCGTGTGCCAAGCACACAGAAAATGGAGAGCTCCACGTGGACGCTGCCTTCGCTGCTGAGTCTGATGTCGCTCTCCCCTTGCGCAGGCCTGATCACATTTTCCTGCCCACCTGGGCAACAGTGGACACCATCTTTGCGTAGCTGTGTGCTGTACACCGGTGGGATTGCCGGCAACTGCCTTGTGGTCACCCCCTTGTGCGCACTGAGCTTCTCGAGGTGAAGCTCCTTCTGCGCATTGCGGGGATTGCAGCAGCCCCAGTTTCGAAACGCTTCGTGCCGCTGTTGGGCCAGTTGCAGATGCCATCTATCTCCGTCCACCCATACTAGTGGCGCTGGCTAGTACTGGTACCAATAGCGCACGCACACACGCACGCAGGCACTCACGCGCACCCACACACAAGCACAGGCACAAGCACAAGCCCAAGCGCAAGCGCAAGCGCAAGCGCAAGCCCAAGAACAAGCCCAAGCCCAAGCCCAAGCGCCCGCGCGCCCCCGTGCCCCCGCGCCCCCCCGTGCCCCCGCGCCCCCCCGTGCCCCCGCGCCCCGCCTCCGCGCCCCCCGCGCCCCCCGCGCCCCCGCGCCCCCGCGCCCCACGGCCCGCGCTCCCCCGCGGGCCCGCGCGCCCACCGCGCGCCCACACGCCCACACGCGCACGCGCACGCGCCCGCGCACGCGCGCACGCGCACACGCGCCCGGCCACAGCACTCGCACCTCCCACACGCACCACCCACCCACCCACCCATGCACACACACACACACACACATGATCTGATGGGATGTTGACTTCCCTTCAGGCGCTGCCGAGATGGTGGTCCGAAATGCTACGGCCATGCCAGAGGCCGCCCGATTGCAAAGCAGTGCAATGCTGAACCACAGCACCACTTAGACTTGTGTTGAACGGAACCTGAGCAGATGTGCACTTTCGGACGCAGCCAAGGTACCAATGACTCTGAGCAAAGTAGTTCAGGCTGAGATTGAGGATGAAACGAGCCTGAGTAGCAATGTGACCCAAACAACCCAACATCCGCGTCCTGCCCAAAAGTTTAATGCCAGCTCAGCTTCATACTGTGTTTGATCGAAGTACAGTATGGAGAGCTACGATGAGTCCACCCTACCCCAGGCGTAAGCACTGAAATCAATGCCCGGACTCCTGAGCCCTCAACAGGGCTTGGGAGCCTTCCGCCGAAAAAGGGTTCTTACTGAGCTTACTGAAGCACAGGATCCGTGTCGCCGTGCTCATGGTGTCTGGCCGGGCACTCGTTGTGGAGGCAAACCTCCATCAGTGGTACCAGCACCCAGAAGTTGTGAGAAGCCGTGTGCCTTTTTGGTGCAATTGCAGCATGCACTTACCTGAGTGCAGGCTCGAACTTTGCAAACTGTCGCAGAACTCAAGAGCGAGATCCAGACCAAAGAGAGCATTCCGATCCAAGAGCAGTCGCTGATCTACCAAAATGAGACCTGCACTCAGAGCTACAGCTGGTTAGATGGTTAGCAACTTCCCAGAAATTATTGCTTCAGTGTTTCCCTCAATCTGAGATTGTTTCGCGCACAGCTCTCCAAGGCCTCTCCAGAATGCCCGGAAGCTGCACGAGTACGGGATCCGCTATGACACTTTTGTTTTGCATTTCTGGGCGCCGCTTGTTTCTTCTCGCTCTCCCTCTCTCCCTCTCTCTCCATTCTCTCTCCCATTCTGTCTCCTTTGGAACTGAGGACTCATGCGTCAGCCTAGTGCGAGTTCAACCGATGGAGTTGAAGATCATGACTGCGCGGGCGAAGTGGAACATCCGAGTGCAGCCGCAGGCATTTTTGGGAAGTGACTGAGCCTCCCTGCTGCTATCGTATGCCGAGAGCACGACAGCCATGGTTGCATCCCGTTCATCAACAACGCACAAGCGAACTTGCTATAGCACCAACCACACCTACGAATGAGAGCGTAGGTCAGAGTGGCACGAGTCTTGTAGCCGCGTTCCCAGCAATTGGCGAGGATACCGTGGCCGAAATCAAATCTTTCGTCAATGAAAAGATGTCGATCCCATTTGAGCAGATGCTCTTTGTTTGCAAAGGCCCGGGGAGCTGGTCACAGCAGGGAGGTTGCCTCTAGTGCCCCAAAGAGTTCAGGCATGTTCAGGCCTAATTCGGAGCAATGTCAGGCAAGCCTCTGGAAGATGGCCGGCCCCTCTCAGAGATGGGAGTCGAGACAGGAGATCAGGCGCTGTCGCCATGCGTCACGCCATGTCATCACGCCATGTCACGCCGCTCTCACAAGCCTCGAGAACCCGTCTGAAAAGGTGGCGATGATCTTGCGGCTCAAGGGCTGCGGCCAGTTCATCGTGGAAACCGATGCTGGCATCATGGCTTCGATCAAGTGCTGAGCCGACTTTCAAGTGTTGTTCAGTGCTATGCTATAGTCGGGGTATGGTGCCAATGGTGCTCATAGAGATTGTTGTGCGGGGCAGCCTCATGCGAGGAACGTCGTTTCGTGTGGATGGTGCATGCGCTGACAAGACGATTGCTGACGTTAAGACCGCTATCCGCGACAGAACAGGCGGGCGCCAAGCGCAAGCCATAGCCAGAGCCATGGTCACCATAGCAGATCACAGCAGCCCTAGCAGCGATGGGGAGATTGTTGAAGTACCATTCATCCTTTGTAAACAAAATATGCGGAGTGTACTGTTGCTGTCCTTCGGGTAAGTGACGTGAGTGCATCATGTGCACTTCTGGAGAGCAGAGGTGCTTTCGAAGTGTTTGCTTTGCTGAGAATCTGTGCAATGATTGCAGGCATGGCTCCTGCTGAACAGCAGTTGACCTTCAGAAAGCAGGTGCTGGAGGACGCACAGACTCTGGAATACTATGGCATCAAGCGGGCGGCCTGGATGAAAGCTAGTCGCACCCTGTGCGAAGCCTCCGAGTTCAAAGCACCATCTCAAGCACAAGGGTGCTGTCCCAAAAATAGCAGGATCAACCCAAGCGGCGCGCTGCCAGCCGCATAGTTGCATGATGTTACATGTGGACCCTAACCGAGGAATGCAAGATTCAGCTGGCCCGTCAGCAGCCGCAGGTGAGCTCAAATGGCACAGTTGTGTCAAGCCTGCTAAGCCACGAGCAGTAGCTTATGTTTGTTGCGAAAATTGCAAGATGTATCTTCTCGCCATGGCATTGAGGACGGCTTCCGTGAACGTTGCTGCCTCTGCTGCTGAGAGGCACCGAGCAACTTGACAGCCAAGGGACTGCTGCTGCAGGCAGGCTATCAAAACACTGTACAGAACTTTGTCTGCAAAGTGCAGACCCGCTTGTTGGCTGTGCTGGTGGCACTTGGGGAATGCCCTGCAGCAGTTTTAAGACATTGCTGTAACATCGTTGTGCCTTCAGTGGTTTGAGCGCTGCCAATAGGTTTCGGCGAGACTAAGCTTAGGGTAGATGACCAATGCACCTTGCAATTACAAAAGCGTCGATCCGAGCCGCCTTCACACAAGAGAGGGCGAGCAAATCGTCGTGGGTCGTTGACCCTTGCTACACTTACAGAGGGATGGCTTTGAGATATTCCGGGATGCTGCATTTTGTTTAAGGTTCAGAAGGCTCAGGCTTCAACCTTGCCGGGCCTTGAGCCGTCGAAGAGCAAAGCGGGAACGATCAAGTCGTCTTCACGCTTTGCTCGGAACAAAGCTCGTGACCAGTACGCAGTACTGTAAAGCGCAATGCACTCTGCCATAGCATTCCAGTCGAGGCTCAAATTTACTGGCCACGAGTGCTCCCCCTATAAGAGCTGCTGCCATGAATTTGCGCTTCTGCCAGGCGCTGCAACTTGCGTTGCTGTTCCGCATGTCCGACTGAGTACACAGGAGAGCGGTGCCCGCTGCGAAAGAGAAGTGCTCAAAACAGCTGCCATCATGAGGGAGTCAGGAGGACCCGCACACTGCTGCAAATCTACAGCACGCTCTAGCACGCCAATGTACATTTCGAAGTGCATCCAGCCAGTCATTTGTCTTTAACATCTTGCTGTTATGCCTGCAATGCCTCCTGCTGCTTTCAATCTTCAAGGTGTTAAATATATCAGGACACATGGCAACCTCAAGAATAAGAAGGTAATGGCGCAGCAAGCAACGGATGAAGCACTGGAAGCAGGATCGCGTATGGTAGAATTTCATACCGCCAATGATGCCAAGCTGGCATGGCAAGCAATGCAATGCTCGCAGAACTTCCGAAGCTTAGAGACAAGAAACATTCCAAGGAGCACAGCATCGTGCCATGCAAGGGAACGCAGACGCCGAGTACACCTACGATTGGCGGTCTACTTGGGGGCCCGAGTCGTGCCCTCGACCGCCGCCCAAAACGGGTGTAGCTGATGTTCACGTATTGACGCTTTGATCCATCCTGAGTCGAGTGAATAAGGCCGAGCGCAGGGTTCGACGTTTCTTTTTGATTTGGTTTATACAATATGGTCAGGACACCCCCCCCGCCTGCCTCCCCCTACCCTGTTTAAGGCCCTCGCAATCTGATCCAGAGGAAGCCTCAAGCGCCTAAGACTCAACACCAAGACATGCAAGATGACTCCTCAAACACTCCATACAATCATCGCGCTACTGGTCGAATGCCATGGGGCCTTGAGGTCTGAGAAGGCCAAAGCTCTGAGAGTTGTTGTTGGGACTTCGCGACGCTGCCTTTCTGAAGCCGAACAGAGCTTCAAGAACAACATATGACGAAAGCTAGCTCCTTGGATGTTGGGGGAGTTTTTGTTTGCGACCTTCTTGTCTTGGGGAAAAAACGACTGAGGGGATGATGGACATCTTGCCTAACATCTCGAGGGATTCACTGGGGAGGGTGCCTGAGATATGAGGGGGAAGTCACTGCACGCAGTGTTCCTGACAACGGGCCCCCTCCCCGGCTGACCTTTACCCACCCCGCCCTACCTAAGCGCCTGCAGCTTCTGATAACATACTGCAATGCCCAACGCCCAAACTCCGCCAAGTCTGAGCCTGAAAGTCTCAATCCTGTAAAGCATCAGCTGCTCAGAATGGCTTCTCTGGCCGATCGGGACACAGCCACGTGGGTGCGAATAATGGCCGTAGTTTGTGTTTTTGCGTCCGACTTTAGCCGACAGAAGGCGGACGAACAAATTGGCTGGGCCAAAATACAAAAGCGACTGCCAGACCCTGTGCCCGGAGACAAGCCGCTGGCCCGCAAGCGTCGAACAACCTGGTCAAGCCTCTGGCCTGCTTTTTTGTCTACCAACATGTCCGACCATCAGCCAACCACTAAGTTGGCAGGGCCATTCACAAGGAACAAAACAACGACTTCAACCACATCCCAGCTTTCATTTAAATGCCAGGCCCGTTTTGAGACCTCCTCACAGACCCTCGACCGCCAAATAAAAACCACAAGAGATGCTTTCAGCTGCAACCAGCCTCGGAGTAGCAACAAAAGCTCAGAATGGAAAATTGTAGGTATATGGGTCGGCGGCACTAGTTCTAGGTTCATGTGTATATATATATATATGTGTCTTGTAAGTCCTGGCTGTAAATAAAGTGTGCATATTGGACTGCAAGTTGTGTCCACATGCGTTTTGCAGCGGATGTGCGAAGCGCCGGAACTTGAGTTCTCGTCCTTGCCTTCACATATGTAACGTTGTACTCGCATCCTTTACTCCTTCAATACTCCTTCCTTATTCAGCTCCTTACAACACTCTTTAGCAAATGAGTACTCAAACGACTCAAGCCCCAAAAGAGAGAAAGGTCCCGGCGGCGCTCGGAGCCTCGGCGCTCGGAGCCGCCGGGCGACTGGCGGAGCCCGTCACCAGGCAGCGAGCCCAGAGGTTGCGAGCAGAGAAGGAAAACACACAACAAGAGAAGGACACAAAGGGAAGTGTGTTCCGTGCTGTTGAACTGTTGCATATTTGGATGTCACTGGATGTCACTTCTTGAATCCACAAAAGGCATCTTAGTGTAAGACGGCGAGGCACAGTGTAGCACAGTGTAGCACAGTGCGGAGCCTCAGGTCACCGAGATGCTCGGGACACCTCCACTGGGCTGATCCCGGTCTTGGGCTCATGTGGGCCCCCAGTTAGACATCTGCTCCGTTAAGTGTCAATGACTCATGGAAATTTAGAATCAAGCTGAAGTTGGGGATGACTCTGCACGTCAGATGTTTTCTTGGGGGCATACTGTCAGAGCAAGCCTGCGAGTCAGTACATGAAGCTTAGACGGACTACGGCGATGACCACTACGTAGCCGCCAACGTGAAGATTGCCTCCCACCCAGGAGCATGCGTGAACACATGTCTGAGTCAGCGAAGTTGCTTTGTCGGTCCCCATTGGGGTGCTAATGTTGTGAGTTGAGGAAGGCGTAAAGAGAACTAGATCGCTGGCCCTTAGACGCCCATGCGGGCCCGGACGCTCTTGCTTGGGCCATTTTGGCCCCGCGCGCGTTTCAAATCGCGACCGATGAGCCATTTGAGCCAAGAGCTGTCCCAATCATAGCATGCTTTTAGCCAGGCAGCGGGTGTCAAATCGTGCTCCCAAGCCTGAGTCCCGTGCACGTTCCGTACTCGAAATCGTGCTCCTCAGCCCTAGGTGCCCTTTTTCACTGATGTGAGTCGAGGCTTTCGCATCGCTGTGTGTCGCGAAACAGGGTCTTTTTTTGCATTTTGGGGGCTCTCGGATGCGTTCTAAAAAGTGAACTGCTTGTGAATTGAGTGTGAACTGCGTGTGAACGTGTGAAAGGAGTGAACTGTCCTTCGCTCTTGGGGGCCCCTGGGGGCTTGGACTGCTCTTGGAGAATGGGGTCTCGTGACGTCTTGGAATTGAAGTGCTTGTGGAGGTCATCTTGAATTGCCCATTCGGAATGGCCTCCGCATGCCTTGGCAGTTCTATTCGGGGTTTGAAGCGATATGAAGCGGTCTTACACTGTTCGGTGTCTACGCCGGCATAGTTGAACCCGATAATCAATCCTGGAACGGAGCGAGATAGCGAGACTCCAAAATCGAGCGTTGCAGGACACTACATGAACCATGAAGCAAGCCATCTCATCAACCCGTTGCTGCAGCCTCGGCACATGCACGTTCTCTCGCGTTCTCCAGTCATGCCACAGGTGCTGCTGTGCAGTGTGATCCGTGACTGCTCTGCTGTGCCTTGTCCGGAGGTCGGTCGAATACTGGGCATCCCTGCCAGGACAGGTTCGTGACCAGGTGCATCATGATGTGACATTGTCAGTTTGGGAGAGGGGGACCCACGAGAACCCAGCACCGGGTACCGCCGGAGGCCCCACAAATCCCCAGAACAACTGAGAGTAAGCCAGGCGCATGTCACCGCGCTGAACCCAACGTGTGTGTTTAAGTCATGTTGAGTTGGAAGGCAGTAGCCGTTTTTTGTCAGGCCTTTGCCTTTGAGTTTGAGCAGGGTCACGTTCTCGCTGCCGTGGAATGGAAGGACCCTCCAGCTTGTTCCGTGCAACGACATGTCTGTCAACCAAAAGTAACAAGAATTTCAGCAAGTACAGTGGCTCGGCGTTGGGCCACTTGAGACTGAAGCTCGAATCATCTAACATGGACCTGGAGTGCAGGACAGAGGTGACGGAATGGGCGTGCATCGACGCTGGGATGCAGTCAGAACCTAGAAGAGGGCACAATGTGATGCTCCGCATGTCGATCTATGCTGAACGCGACATGTGCATAGAGGTAGTTCTCTAATAATTATTAGGGTCCCGTCGTCGGCGTGAGCAGACGTCAAACGGGTACCCTGCAAGTCTCGTGTCAAGGCCTTTCGCTGGAAGCGAAGGCTGGAAGCATTGCCTTTTGCGTTGCCTTGCGCTAGCAGCACTGGGAGCACTAGCAGCACTAGCACTCGAGTCTGTGAAGCAAGGGAAGAGTAAAGCACTGGAGCTTTGTAAATCTTGGCGGCTGTTGTCATGCCTTACATCGACAGGTTAATGGGGAGTGGCAGAAACTTTCTACCTGGGAAGCCGCCAAGAAGCCGGTTTGGCAGGCCACCCCGGACTCGCCCAAGACTCCAATGACTCATGACTCTAGTGTTGACCCAGGAATGCCATGCGCAGTGGCCCTCTGCCTGCTTTTCATTGCTGCACGAGGTTCACAAGATGACCATGTCCATACGGAGTAGCCTTTGGCGGCTCACGCATCCTGGCTTATGGACTTCTGGATACTTTGGTCTGAAAGGTCGTTCAACTTCAACAAATCTCGAAGCCCAAGGAAGACCCATCCCAGGGATCTCCCAACAGAGGTTCCTCCAGAACCACGGAGATGAGAACCATCTTGTCGTTCAAGCTGTGAGGCCTGGGACATCCTGGGACTTTTGCATCGCTGATTTCAATATTTGTCAATCTTTGACAAGCTTCCACACATAGACCATAGAATAATGGAATCTGCTGCGTTGGATACATCCAAGAAGAAGACTTGCTGGGATTGCCCATCAAAGTACATGTGCTTGTAGAAAATCCAAAAAAGGCTTATATGCGTCTTGCAACCCATTTGCCTGCACATCCTGTAGTACTCAACATCAGGTTAAAATTCTCGCGTCAGAGCTAAGCCTCCTGCGCGTCCCAGGAAACCCAGAGAGCAGGTCTTTCGCATTCAGTCTTTCGTGGTCTTGCTGTTTTCCTTCTAACAGTTGCAGTGCCACATTTGCTTGCTAGATGTAAAACTCTGTGAGGTTTGTCATCAAGCTGCAGAAGACGGAACCAGCACACAATGCCTCAGCCTCTGCATATGCACCCGAGAAGTAGTAGATGCTGTTTACGAGGTTCGGCAGTCGGCGAAACCGTAGCATGTGCAGAGTGTGCATACGGTAGTTGTCGTTTCAGGTGGGCTATCCGCAAAAGATCACCAGGCAAATCTGGGGCGACCGCAGATTCACCGATGTGGAGGTCTGACGGTGCGAGGAGTTCCAAAGAAGTTCCAACATTTCCTCCCTTTGTGCCAATGTGCTTCGTAAATCTCAGCAGTAGAGAAGGCTTCTGTGGTACAAGGACTTGGTTAGGTGAGGGAAGTCATGTCCTGCAGCCGGACAGCGGCACTCAGTGACTCCCAGCAAGTCACTCTGGGTCTGAAGTGTAGTTCTGAGACTTGTTCAGGTCATCTGCGGCGAGCAGCACTTTCCGGTGCACCGTGCCGGAGCCTTGAGAAGGAGAACCCGCTAAAAATCCCGCGGCCCTGGAGCATCACCTGGAGCATCCTGGAGCATCCAAGAAACCACAAGGGTCACGGGATGGAAATCGGCGAGAAAAGTTACTTCTGCAAGAAGTTGCTGTCCTAGAAAAGTTGCTTTTCGAGAAAAGCATCTACATGCCCGCGTGCGCAACTACGCGAGAAAAGTGACTTTCTGCAAGAAGTTGCTTTTCGAGAAAGTTGCTTTTCAGACATACTGCATGCGCAACGCCGTGCGCCGCGAGAAAAGCAACTTTCGACAAAAGCGGGTTTCTTAAACAGTGGCTTTTCGAGAAATGTCTTTTCTATCTTTTCTAAGAAGCCTCGCATGCAACGCTGCGAGAGAACGTCTTTTCGAGCAGGCCGCGCGCACAAGCAACGCTGCAACCTACTTTTCGGCAAAAACATGTTTTTTGAAAAAGTCAATGGCTTTTCGAAGGAGAGACAAAGGCTGAGGCGAACTGCAGAACGTCCTAAGCGCCTTGAATCACAGGCACCGACACAACCAAAACAGACGCCCTAGGAAGGAAGTTCGGATTCGATAGGGGTGGCAGTGCACAGCAGTGCCGGCACCCGCAAAATCCCAAAACAAGGTCGTGCAATCCGGATGCTATGAGTGACCAATTGGCGCACATACTTAGCCCCGATGAAAGCTCTAGCCCTGGAAAGTTCCAGCTATGGCAGCCTCCTGCCTCCCAATGCTTTAAATGCTGGTACGTTCAATACTCCAGTCGGCCTCCCGAACGGCTTGCTACCCAAGGGGTTTCAGGAAGGTATATGGGACTACCTTGAGAACTACTCGAGGAGCATTGTTGGGGTGCCATGTGGCAAGTGGCAAGGCTGTACTTGCAGCTGCCTCGACAGTCTTCGCTGCGATGCTCGGATCAGAGATGAAAGAAAGTCGAGCCTTCGCCTGAGAGAGATGCTGCGGTGGCCTGTTTGCTCACGGTTTCTCATTATTGCCCCCTTGTCTGTACAGCTGATATCAGATTAGTTTCCCTGCAGCCGGGATGCGTTGGGATTAGCAGGAAGACACTGGAAGACCCACAGAATCCCACAGATATTCAGTGAAAAACACAAGCAGAGATCCAACACTGCTCAGGCCCGTGAGATATTCATACCCGACACGGACGAGGAAGTTGCTTAGCTGCATGATGCCACGCTTGAAGTTCAAGGTGGATTTATTGCTTGTTGGGAAATGTGGAATGTTTCTTTGTGTCTCTTTGTCTTCTTGTTCTTGCAATCTCTGCAAACCTCTGCATCCGCTGCCCAAGTCTGTCCAGCACATGCTCGAGTATATCTACACAGGCCAAGTGCTTCAGCCGTGCACTCGTGCAACTCGAGCGCGTGTTCAGCTTTTCGCCATGTGCATTCGCTTGACTTGCAAGCTACTCCTGCCGTGCCTGATGCAGAATAAAGTGGTGTTGTGCGAGTTTCTCCTTGGTCCGAGTGCTGCACAGGCTGCGTTGCAGAGCGAGCCGGATGTGGCATGGCACAGCACTTGGTCGTATGCAGGGATCAGGCACTAGTCTTGTTCTGGTTCCGTTTGCAATGGCTTTGCACGGAAGCTGAGGTGCAGTTAAGGCTCAAGTTTCATTGCGAGTTGGTTGCTGATGGGACACTCGCCGAAAGCATCGCACATGAAGCCAGCTGTCACTCTTTGTGGATTCATCGTTCTTCGGGTCAAACTCCGTCGTCCGGCATTCCGTCGCAGGAATCTTCCATGACCAGCGCATCTTGTAGGACTATTGCCAGTTGACAGTTGAGAGTACTGCAGGTCTAGAACATAGTCACACAGCACAATCCAAGCAAGTCAAAGCCGGCGGAAATCGCGAGCGGAAGAAGAACGATCACGACGATGTGGCATGATGTAGTTTGAACATGTTTGAGCGGCAGCTTCAGATCCCAGAGCATTGAAAAGACAACAGGGCGTGAAGAAACCGATGCGACTTTGCGACACTTAAGAGGATTGCGGTTACCAGTAGCTGGTAATGTTGGACCCTCTTTAATGTGTAGGGCCCCCCCCCCCCCCCCCGTGAACAGTCGAGGCGTGGATAGGAGCCTGATTACACGGCCCCGGGGGCTTCTATGATTTCAATAGGGAGGAGTTTAGATAGGTTTAAAAGGGGTAGCGATGCCCGGTTATCTTTTTTAAAGGCGCGCCACGTGGAATTTTCTTACGGCGCCCGGACGAGTTGACTTTAAAGAGGACCCCGCAAACAGTCAGGGGGTCCTGAATAATTCGGCCAAATTGACTTTAAAGAGGAGGCCCCTACTAAACACGGTCCAACATTATCACAATCACTCTTGGCTCTTGTATTTGGCTGACAGCCTTGTGCCTCAGGTCGTGCTCGGCCACAAATACGATATTCCCGGCCTTGTCGAGTACGCAGCACCAGTCGCAACGGATGGCATGTTTTGGCGTACTAGGCCAAGGAAGTGTAAAGTCAGACTCTAGCATAGGCCAAGCTGCCTCTGTACTTGCAGCCGCTGCCTGGACCCATGCCTGGGCTTATTTGCCAGGCTCTTGGAAACATCAATCCAGAGAACTGCGTCAGCCAAGTCCGGATACTGCGCGCTCCTAGCTTACCGGGCTTACTTGCCCCTTGAAAGATGAGGCTGGAGGTAGTGCACATATGTGCACATGCAGCGGCGGTCCCTCTATTCCTTGATTGAGGCTTACCACGACGACGAGAGGCTCGGGCCCGTCTTCGAGGCACCGGACACATGTCATTGTGAGTCATGTACGGCAGACGTACTTCATATGGACCTTGCGCTTCGCGACACGTGTTTTAACAACACCGCCCCCTCCACAAAACAA
Organism: Symbiodinium natans; assembly: GCA_905221605.1. Taxonomy (NCBI): domain Eukaryota; class Dinophyceae; order Suessiales; family Symbiodiniaceae; genus Symbiodinium; species Symbiodinium natans. The sequence goes on from CAJNDS010000128.1 coordinate 191,448, forward strand.
GCAGACACACGACTCAACCCTGGGCAGCAAGTGCGCACCAACAAAACGGAAGCGTGCAAGCATCACAGATGCGTGCAACAGCTTTATGAAGTTTCCTGACGGCAAGGCATTGCTGAACAAGATTCATGAGAGTCCCCAGATCTTCAAGTCGGTTATGCTGGGCTTCTGAGGCGCGTTTCCGATGCCTGCACGGTCTTGCTTGCAATGTTATGTTGGTTGTTGTCAGCGTTCCTTTACCGGCACTTCGTGCTTCCGCCTCGGCCTGGCTGTGCAAAATGGTGTGCAAGGAAGTGCCTCGTGAGAAAAGGGCTCAGCCAAGGGGATTTGCAGTGGTCTATAAACATTGGACTCAGGTGGATTCCAAAGCTCCGAGAACTAGAATGATAGAAATACCTACGCTTGGGCTGGCAACGGCCCTTTTCGGCTTGAACATGTAAGCCGGCTGTACTCCAATGGCTGAGATGAGATGCAAGGGCTGCCGGCTCGTTTTTTCTTTGGGCTGAAGATGGCTGAAGGCTCCTCCTTGATTTGGGCAGCGAAGGATCGAAAGGGCCAAATCGGGGAATTCATACCCTATTTCCCCATGAACGACACAAAGGACAATCAGGACGCGTGAGGCGAGTCCGCCAGTAGCATCTGACAGGACGGATGTGTCAAGAGGCGTAGGTGAGCTTACGGGATGGCCGAAAGGTTTTGCACTAGCACCAATGGAGGCTGCAGGAAGGCTGTCGCAGAAGAGTTTCTTCCAGCGAATTTCTTCATTCACTATGGTTTTTACATAGAAACGGGGGGCTGTTATCTGCCTTGCTCTCAGGTGATGCAAGCTGGGCGCAGGGCTGAATCTGACCTGTACAGCACTTCCAGACTGCCGGAGCCTCAGAGCATTTCAGAGCCAGCTGTAGAGTACTGAACGTACGGCACAATGCAGCACAGAACAGCAAGATGGAGCTTAGGACTTGTCCTCGTCCCAGTCCTGAGCACGTTGACAATATGTTGACAAAGTCGACACCATCCAGACACACCTGACTCTTAGCGGGAGTTGCTGCTGGTGTTGAGCCCCTGGTGAGACAAAGGGCATCGAGTCCAAAGTCCGTGCTACGCTACGCTATACCATACTCCCATACTCTACCTAGACAATGTCTTTGGGGAGAGTTAAGGAGTGTTTTGAAGTAATTACGCGCGCGATTTCCAATGTCGTGTCTCATCCTCGAAGGCCTGGAAAAGGACTTACAGAGCTTTTCTCAGGCTCTTCAAAGTGAGGGTCTGGATACTTGAAGAAGTCTTTGTCTTAACGATTCATCCATGAAGTTTCTGAAGCAATTTGTTGAAGGATCCTCAGTTGTCGCGTGCATGCAATAGCTCAGCAGCTGAACATGATGAACGAAGGCGCTAGACCAAGCAAGCTGCTCAGACAGTACTGATACAAAAAGAGTTGACTGGTCGTGTTTGGACCCCATTAGACCCCTGTGATCCCGATAAGAACAATTAAAATTTACTGCTTTAGCAGGCGCGCCGCATCCTTATTTGCGGCCTTGCAAGAGTCTGATGCCTGTAAATGCGGCCTTGGATGCACGAAGGAATCAAAGAGATGGCTTTAGTGCTTTTAGTGCGTTTCACGAGCAAAGTCGAGCTCCGGCGGAAGCTTCCCGCACAGTGGACTGAGCTCCGCACGTGTTAAGGGCCGACGTTAAAAGCAAAAGTCTGTTGCCTTTTCGACCTGCGCCCCTCGAATCCCAGCAAGTGCAAGGCGCAATTGACTGCGATGCACAGTCACGATACACTTAGTGGCCGATGAATTCTTTGGTTGTTTGTGCTGGTTGAAAGACCTCCATAGGCCGATTGGCATCTGAAGACTGCATTGCCTGAAGTCCGAAGTGATGCAAAGTGTGCAGTAAGTGCACCTTGCCACCTTGCCATCAGGCGCACTTCAAGCCTCTGCTTCTTGCTGTACCCGCCGCATCCCATCGTATCCCGCAGTGCTTGCAGCCGCGCTTGCAGGCGTTTGAAGGATCAAGAAGCCGTGAGAAAATTGAGAAGACGTGCGCCGGTCAAGGAGCCGGCAAGATCTCTTCTGAAATGGCGTCCACATCGCACCCCATGGGCTACATCTTGGACCCGGACCGGATACCGCCAGAGCTGGAGCCCTTCAAAGACAGGCTTAGTCCAAACTTCTTCGAAGTCAGGAAACGTATCATTGACTTCATCAAGCAGGACATTCTTCCAGCAATGCCTGTCTACGGTCAGCAGTACAGGGAAGAAGTGGCAAAGTTGAAAGATCGCAAGCCAGCCTCACCTCACGAAGACCCTGCCTATACGCACCATCCGGTTTGGGCAGCTTCCCCACCGATTGCAGAGACCTTGAGACAAAAGGCGCAGGCACGGGGTTTGTACAACTTCTTCCTGCCTGAGGTTGGAAACCTGGGAGTGCTCGAGTACGCACCAATCTGTGAGATTTTAGGAGCTTTCGGTCTATGCAATGTTGCCATGAACTGCACAGCCCCAGACACCGGGAACATGGAAGTCCTCGAGAAGTATGGAACACCTGAGCAGAAGAAGAAATGGCTAGAGCCCTTGCTTGCAGGCCAGATTCGGAGCGCCTATGCCATGACTGAGCCAGGCGTAGCCAGCAGTGACGCCACAAACATAAGTGCGACTATCAAGAAAGAGGGCGATGAGTATGTAATCAATGGGCACAAGTGGTATATCAGTGGTGCGTGCAGACCGGAGTGTAAAGTCTTCATCTTCCTGGGCAGGTCTGGGGGTGAGTCGACACACAAGCAACATTCGATGATTCTGGTTCCACGTGATGCCAAAGGCGTGCACATCATCCGGCCTTTGGGCTTGTTCGGACATATACACGACCATGCTGAGATCGTTTTTGACAACGTTCGAGTGCCACTGGGAAATATGCTTTTAGGCGAGGGCCGTGGATTTGAGATCGCGCAGGGTCGTCTTGGTCCAGGTCGCATTCATCATTGTATGCGAACTATTGGCACCGCAGAGCAGGCACTAGATGCCATCATCCATAGGGTTCACAAGCGCGTCGCGTTTGGAAAGGTGCTTGCAAATCATGCCACCATCCGGCAATCCATTGCTGAGGCACGAATGGAAATTACGAAGTCAAGGCTATTGTGCTACCTTGCAGCAGTCCAGGCGGACGATCACGGCTTCAAGGATGCTAAAGCTTTCATCGCCATGACTAAAGTGGATGCCCCACGAATGTGCCAAAAAATCATCGACGAGGCCATTCAAATTCATGGGGCGCACGGCGTGAGTCAAGACTCGCGCCTCACCGACTTGTACCACCACGTGCGTCATGTGCGACTTGCTGATGGTCCCGACATCGTGCACCTGAACACCATTGCCAAGGAGGAGCTGAAGCGCAGGTCTTCAGTCATGGGCGAGATGGTCAGCGGCATCAATAAGAACATCGACAAGTGTTGCCGGCATGTTGGAGGATGAACACTTGTATACGTGCGTCTAATCTGCTAAGCGGCTGTAAGTCTGAAGCTCTGGTTGCACATGCTTCGGTGTGACAGGTTCGGGAAGTTTGCCAATGTCGTGCCGGACACAAGAGCTCGGCTTTAGAATGCTGTAAAGACATGACCTCCACGGCTGTGTGCATAGTTTACTCGCAAGTGGACCCGCAATGCCGGCAGATAATCAGTACTGAATGATGAGATCGAGCATCTTGCTGCTGGGTCCGCGTCAGGCAACATGTAAACTTCATCAAAAAGTCTTTGTCTTTCGTCAGTTCCATGCTACCGCCGCTGTGGAGCGTAGGCTCAGGGTAAGAAGCCGGTGAGCGAATGGGACCCCCAGCAGAGCTGTCGACAAGCAGAAGCCTTTTGCTAGGCAACTAAGGCCACTTCATCAGTTCGCAGGCAGTTTGACAGAATTTGATTTGCAACCATGTCGACATGGGAAGCGGATCAGGACGCTCATGCCTCTCCAGCCAGTCCAGCTGTAGTACGTGTCATCTATGACAACATGCAGCGCACGCTTCGAAGCAGGAACGACTTCCTCAGATGATCTCAAGCGAGGACGTGGCCGAGAGGCCGACGGTTTAGAGCTCGAGCATAAGATCAGTGAAGCGATGATTCGGGTTTGAAGTCTCCCGGTCGGCAAGTTAGGCAGCGATTGGCTGACCTGAAGCAGTTTCGTAAGTACCTGGCAGCGAGCCCAGTGTGCTTCGTGAGTGTAGTGCTAGTAGTCATAAGAAAGAGCGCGCGTAAACACACACACACACACACACGCACACGCACACGCACACTCGCACTCACTCACAAAGCCACATCATCGGCAGTTCATGGGATGCACCTGTCAACAATACAGGCTGCTGCATATCGAACGTTGGGCTTCGTCGCACCACATGTTGCAGTCGGCGAATGGTAAAAGCATCGTGTAGCAAGCTTTAAGGCATGAGGGTCCCGCATAGCCGCCAGGTACACCTCGCAGGCAGGTACGTTATTAGTACTTTGCTGTCAGGCTTGCCTGGTAGCAAAAATGGAGTGGCTCCCTTCTGGTGAGACTCTGGCATGAATCGGATCGTAGTTTTCCGCCATTCCGCAGCTACTTGACAACTGCTTGCATGCACGTTTGGGCAAGTGGTTCAACAGCATCAAGGACAGCGAACTTGTATTGTGTAAGCCCCTTCCATGATTGATCATGCAGCTCGCTCGATGAGGTTGAAACAGGGACTGTCCAGTGTTTGGTGAAGATGCCGGACCCCTATTCCAATCAATCCCTGTGCGTTCTTTCTACTTGCAGCTCAATCACATTATCTCCGGCTGCTGTTTTCCAACGAAGGCTAGCTGCCACTGCAAATAAAGAATGTGCTATACCAAGTCTAGAACTGGAAGCTGCCACACAAGATTGATGGATTCTGCGGCAACTTCTCGGGTGCAAGGTACAAACACTCTGCGAAGCACGAGATGCGAATTGTGAGCAGGGCATGCTTAATTCTGAGCGGCATGACACTGGAGGCGCTAAACAGAAGAGTTTGATTCTACTCGTAGTTTCAACTGTAGCCTTTTACTGTTATGGCATTACGACTTCAACAGTTGAGCATTGTAACGCTGCCCTGCATGCACAATTTGTCTGGTCAGCATGTCTACATGATGTGGAGCTGGACTTGGCACCACGAAGCTAAAGCTGCAGTCAATTTCAACATGTCATCTCTGATCATGTAGGTGATCCCAATCTCACTGCCAGTTGCTGCTTGAGGGCCGCAACCCTTGCAGAAACAAGAGAGAAGCTTTGTAACACGAGCATTTGAATCAACTTACGCAGCAAAGGGTCCTTGCACCTTTCATGCTAGGCAGTGAGCCCGAAAACGAAGGATCCATGAAGGGTGAGGGGCATGAGGGGCAGTGGTCCAGGCTGCCCTTGCTCCTGAGTACACAGCCAGGACAACCCCAATCTGGTGACGCAGTTTCTTGCGGGCTACACAGATGGCAACCCAGATGCGGAGGTGCATGGCGAAGTAGCCTCTTGAGTGGAAGTGTTGGTGCTGCTTGTAAGCCGGGAGTCGTGCAGATCCACCTTTGCCTCACGGATACGCAGCTGCTGTGGGTGAGCATTGAATTGAAAGTGACAAGCTGCGCACAGGAGATCCAAAGGCTTCAGCGAGAAAATGCCCGATCTCTCAGATCTCTCAGCATAAGTTCGGATTTAGCGGTGCATGTGGAGTCCAGTAGGGAAAGACCTGGACAGAGCGTACATGCTTGAGACACGGGTCATTCTAGCACGTCATGCGTTCATATTGTTTTTACCCGCAAACGCGAGGCCGCCTCGGCAAGGGGGGCTAATACAGGGGCGTGGGTAGTCCTTTTGAAGGAACTTGCGGCCTTGGCGGATTTCCCAGGAGCAGTCAAGAGTTTCACATGGCTCAAATGTTTCAGAGGCATACGCTGGCCGTTCAAGTAGCTCAACAGACCGCACGCCCACGCACACGCACCGCACACGCGCACGCCCACACACACGCACACACAGAGTGCGACAACAACTTTCTTTGTACCTCGCTTATTCACTCACTCTCATCTCGCATGCGCTATCTTGTTGGTTTGCAGCAGGTTTCCGTCACGCAAACATCAGTGCGAAGTAGTGTCGGCGCAGAATGGCATCAGCAGCTAGCCAACCTCAGAATAATCCGAGGTTGTTTCTCTCAGAGTAGTTCTGCTCCCTGGCTGGAAATAGAGTAATCGCCCACCCCCTGTCTGAAAACGGAGCATCAGCCAGCTCTTAAGCTTCAAGGGTTATGCGCATGCCCATGCGCAAAAAATGGAGAGCCCAAATCAACAGGATAGTAGGCAGAGCAATTGAAGTCCAACAACAACGGTGAAGTGATAGTGGTGGTAGTGAAAGCGATACCGTCTGCCCAAACATCTTTGTGTGCATTCTCGCCGCGGCTGTGTATGAGTGCACAGCCTCTGATAGTGCTCGTCTGAAAGCAACTGCCTTGTGGGGTGCGGGCGGACCTGGCCAATGCCTGGCTCATATGTAAAGAGCCGCATGCTTGCTTTCGAGCTTTGCAGATGCTTGTATTGTCCGGCTGTGCCTTCCCCTCCCGACCCCCACCACCCCCCCAATTTGCTGCAGACACTGCTTCAGACAAACAGGCACGATACGCTGCACTTCCATGCGGCTTGGTGTCCTGTGAAAACGTTGCATGTGTCTCGGCTAAGCGCAAGCGCCGAGCTGCACGTGAAAGAACGCGAAGATGCGAGAAACACGAACAAGACACGAACATGTAAAAAGCGCGAAAAGCGTGAACACGCCAGAAAGGCAAACATGCGAAAAGCGTACACCGCATCGGAATTTTTGCATCTCCATTTATTGGAGTGTTTACGCTTGTAGTATGTACAGATGTATGTATATATATATATATATATACATATAGGACGTAGACGTACATATATATATATCCATAGTTATAAACCATGAGCAACCAAACCTAAACACCAACCATCCTCAACCTAAATACCAAATTGGGCCCCCAATATGAGTGCCTTAAATCTGAGCCCTGGAGAACCTTAAGCCCTTAGCCCTAGACCTTATGTTCACAACCGCAAAGCCCATCCTCAGCCCGAACACACGCTGACCCCTGGACCCTAAGGCCTTCAGCAGGAAGTTTCAGCGACCGTAAATAGTACACATGCATATAGAACTAATGAACACTAATTTTCTGCTATATTATCGTCGTATGCGATGCTTTGTTTCTTTGGTCGTGTGTTAGTACTGGTTGTTTTGCTTTAGGGTTGTAGATTTATCAGTGACACATACATGTGCAAAATGATTGATAAAACTAAATGCAACAACAAGCATACGCTTACTTTGCCAGATTCAATGAGTTTGTATGAAACGATAAATTCACAGAAGAATCTAGAAGCGGGTGGTCAAAGTGGGTGCTGTGGGTGCTTCCCCCATTGTTCACAAAAGCATTTAACAACAAAAGACAACAAATGGCAACCCTACGGCCCTGCCCTGTCCAAGTGCCCTCCGAGATGCCTCCGAGATGCCTCCATGCCCCTCCGCCTGAACGCAACCCCTGCCTGCAACCCTAGCCTCTCAGATGCCCAGATGGTTTCACTGGCGCAGTTCGCGCAGCTCCAAAATTTGGGGCTTTTTGTAGAGAAACACTTTGTGCTGAGGCGGCCTCAATCCTTCACTGCAGGTCTGGAAGACGATTTATCAATAGCAATAGCAGTAGCAGCAGCAGGAGCAGGAGCAGGAGCAGTAGCGCTGCAGTGGCCGTAGTCGTCTCGTCGTCGTTGTTGTCGTCGTCATGGTGGTGGTAGTCGTGGTGGTGGTAGTCGTGTTGGTGGTCGTTTTGGTGGTCGTGGCGGTGGTCGTGGTGGTGGTCGTGGTCGTGGTGGTCGTGGTCGTGGTCGTCGTGGTGGTCGTGGTCGTGGTGGTAGTGGTTGTGGTCGTGGTCGTCGTTGTGGTGTCACTTGTGACGGCTCCAAATTAATACAAGAGTTAATGACCACCCCCGAGCCATGACCGACAGAAAAGCCACCTTTACAACTAATATTGGTAAGCTACAACGGCAGCGACTACCGCTGCTGCTACTTCTGCTGCTACTTCTGCTGCTACTACTGCTACTAGCTACTAAAACCACCTCCACGACCACGACCACGAAGTCTTTCAGCCCGCTTGCGCGATCTGCAAACGGAGTGATGGTGCTTCCTCCCAGATCCACGCACTCATGTGACAGTAAGCTGGTCCAGCCTAGACGCCGCAATTTCGCATGCATTGAAGGTTGGTGGTTGGCAGAAGTTGATTCAAGCTGCGCTATAAGAAGTAGGGTTTATATTACTGTTTTTGGTGAGTGTATATAAGGTTCCCTTTCAATATTGGTGAGTGTATACATTGGGTGTCCTTTTGGGGGTACACGAAATATGTACCGTACATCATATGATTCATCGTGCAGGGTTCCGAACGCAGCGCTCGCACTTTCGCTGCACATACAGACGTAACGACGTAACATCGTGATCCATTGAATGCCACGGAGTCCACGCGCCACGTGAACCTTTGTCACATTAAGAAGGCCTCACATCATGGCAAGCATTAGGAAGGCCTCAATAAAGACGGGTCCGTTCTGAGCTTTTGCTTCTGCCACTGCACAAGGCTACATTGGAGGAGTACAATGCAGTTATGGAGTCGCAGGTGCGGTTGCTGGATAGAGCCACAGCAGAGATGGAGCCGCACGGGTTTCTACCTGCGCTCTCCTAGGTGAGGGACCTGCAGCACCAAATCGCACGGCAACAGAGGCAGCTATACGACTTTCATCGGCCTGCCATCCCTTTGAGCCTTTGTCAAACTGATGCGTTGAGCATAAACTCGAGGAGCAATCTTGGGCGTGACGTTTGGCGTGGTTTGTGCCCAGATGCTGAGGTCGTGCCCTAAGCAGCTGTAGATGCTTTCATGGTTCAGCAAGAGCACATTTCGGCGAGGTCCTTCGCAAGTGATCCAAGTTAGTTTTGGCAGTGCTTGACTGGTGGCTAATGTGCGTGAGCAAGTCTCGACCGTCTGGACGGAAAGATCCTATTATGAAACCGTAGTACTGCCTGCAGCTGTGAAGGCTGACCTGTCGTTGGACGAGTGCGCAACTAAGAAGCCCAGCTCATCGCTGGCAATGTTGAGTTCAGTTGTGGCTGTGCCTGCAAAGCGGCATTGCGGCAGAACCTTCCCAGAATAGTGAAGCCTCGAAACTGCTTCTGGGAAGCTTCTGCCGCAATACCGTTCGTGCAGTATCTGTTTTTGTGTTCACAGGCTGTTCATTCGACTGTGCGGCAATGAGGCGAGGGTTGTGATTTTTTGCACAGGCTGTGGTGCTGACTTTTGTTGGCGTTTCATGATCTGCGACAAGTTGGTATAGTCTAACTCTCACCTCTTCAAGCGGATCGTCGCCATCCTCGAAACTGGCATCGGTTGTAGAGCTTCGCTTCTTGCTTGCTATGTCAAACCTGCAATCTTTGGGATCGAGCGTTCCAGGGTTGCCATCCCTGTGACTGTTGTCGTTTGGTCTGGTGAGAGCTGTAGTAATGCTGATGAGGGTGGTCATGATGGATTTTCGCCGTTTAAAAGGTTGGGGGGCCGTCCCTTGTCCAATTCATCGACAGGTGGAGCCCTCCACCGGAGAAGTGCTCGTGGACCTCCTGCGGCCGCAAGCATACAGAGACATCGACCTAGTTCGATCCCAAGCCCTGGGGAGTTTGTTTTCGCATTTTCGTGCTTCACATGTCTCATGAAAGGAAATTGCGCGGAAGAGCAATTTTCATGGCTGTGGCTGTGCCTCCTTGAGGTCACAGCGACTCGAGTATCCCAAGAAGACTTCATTGCAATTGTCAGGACCTTACCCGAATGCATCAACGCTACGAGTATGCTGAGTGCTGAGACCATTTGCTAAGAATCGCTACTGCCTGCTATCAGGTGGCCGACATAGACTCCCCCAAGCGAGTTTCCTGGTTGGAGGAGCTCCTGGCGAGGCCTTGAGCTGTGGCAGTTCAAGTTAATCACAGTGGTAGGGTGATTTGGGTAATCTGTGGAGAGCAGGCGGTATTGATTCTCGGCGTTGCACACAGAATAAGAGAGCCCACCGTCGACTTGTGAAGGTTGCGGGCGGCAGACGGAGAGGCACCATATCAACGAGAGCTCATGCAGGCGGCACAGCTAGACTTTGCTAGACGTAGTAAGTAGACGCTGCTAGACTGTCGTACAGAGCCTTGATGGACTGCGACTTCATGCACGCAGCTTACTGAATGCGCTCTGCCAGAGACACGCCTTTTCCTTCCCGGTCATATCTCGCGCTTCCAAACTTTGGTACCCAACAGCATCGCCTATCTGAGATCTTCTGAAACGTCAGAAGGGCTGCCGATCATTCTTGGAAACTTCACCCTCAGGCCATCATCGATTCAGATCTTCTTCCCCACGACACGTTCTTGGTGTGGGCCCCGGTGTGACGCTGTGTGTCGCTATGCCAACCAGCCATTCCCAGCCTTTCCCAGCCTTGGAGCAAGTTGGAGCAAAAACAGCGAACCATGCGCGATTCAGAAACTGGACGCGATTCTGGAAACCAGGGTTCAGGAAACCAGGATTCAGGAAACTGCGCGATTCAGGAAACCAGGATTCAGGAAACCACGCGATTCAGGAAACTGCGCGATTCAAGAAACTGTTTTCCCGCGATTCAGGAAACCGCGGTTCAGGAAACCACAAGATTCAGGAAACTGACAACACGCGATTCAGGAAACCGCGCGATTCAGGAAACTGACAGCACGCGAATCAGGAAACTGCGTGATGCAGGAAACCAGCGGATTCAGGAAACCACGCGATTCAGGAAACTGCTCGATTCAGGAAACTGCGCGATTCAGGAAACTGCACGATTCAGGAAACTGCGCGATTCAGGAAACCACGCGATTCAGGAAACCATGCGATTCAGGAAACCGCGCGATTCGGGCCTGTTGAAATGTGGGGGGCTGCTTTGTGACACTAACCGTTGAAGCGCATTGGGCTCCAGCAGCCATTCAAGCAACAGCATTGGGCTCCAGCCTGTTGAAACTGGGTCTCGGGGGGGGGATGATAGCGTCAAGGACAAGGCTGCTTTGTGACACTAACCATTCAAGCGCATTGGGCTCCAGCAGCCATTCAAGCAACAGCATTGGGCTCCAGCCTGTTGAAACTGGGTCTCGGGGGGGGGGGGGATGATAGCGTCCAGGACAAGGCTGCTTTGTGACACTAACCATTCAAGCAGCAGCACAACAACAGCATTGGGCTCCAGCCTGTGGAAACTGCTGGGGGGGGGGGATGATAGCGTCCAGGACAAGGCTGCTTTGTGACACTAACCATTCAAGCAACAGCATTGGGCTCCAGCAGCCATTCAAGCAACAGCATTGGGCTCCAGCCTGTGGGTCTCGGGGGGGGGGATGATAGCGTCCAGGACAAGGCTGCTTTGTGACACTACCTGGGTTCAAGCACAGCATGGGGTGAAACTGGGTGCGGGGATGATAGCGTCCAGGACAAGGCTGCTTTGTGACACTAACCATTCAAGCAACAGGGGGGGGGATGATAGCGTCCAGGACAAGGCTGCTTTGTGACACTAACCATTCAAGCAACAGCATTGGGCTCCAGCAGCCATTCAAGCAACAGCATTGGGCTCCAGCCTGTTGAAACTGGGTGTCGCGGGGGGGGCGGGGAGGGGGGTTGCGGGGGGTTGGGGGGGGGGGGGAGGGGGGATGATAGCGTCCAGGACAAAGCATTGGGGTATAGCCTGTTGAAAGTCGGGGGGGGGGAGGATGCGCTATCATCCAGGACACGGCTGCTTTGGGCTCGCCCGATCCGGTAATTGGAATCCACACGAATCCGGTTCCTCCAATCCGCGGTTTCCGAATCCGCGTTTTCCAGTTTCCTGAATCAGCTGGTTTCCGAATCCGCGTTTTCCAGTTTCCTGAATCAGCTGGTTTCCGAATCCGCGTTTTCCAGTTTCCTGAATCAGCTGGTTTCCGAATCCGCGTTTTCCAGTTTCCTGAATCAGCTGGTTTCCGAATCCGCGTTTTCCAGTTTCCTGAATCAGCTGGTTTCCGAATCCGCGTTTTCCAGTTTCCTGAATCAGCTGGTTTCCGAATCCGCGTTTTTCAGTTTCCTGAATCAGCGGTTTCCAGTTTCCGAATCCGCGTTTTCCAGTTTCCTGAATCAGCTGGTTTCCGAATCCGCGTTTTCCAGTTTCCTGAATCAGCTGGTTTCTCGAATCCTGGTTTCCCGAATCCGCGTTTTCAGTTTCCGAATCCGCGTTTTGTAGTTTCCAGAATCAGGGTTTTCCAGTTTCCGAATCCGCGTGTTTCCAGTTTCCGAATCCGCGGCTGACCAAAAACAGCCCCATGCCACACATGAGCGCTGCATCACTTGAACAACACTGAGCAACACGTTACACGCGATTTTTGCATCAATCTTTGCAGCTGGCGGAAGCCGTCGAGCTTGATGAGAATCTGGTGGATTTCCTCGAGGCCAGACCAAGATTGAGCTGGTGAGTTGTGCCTGGAGACTTCGCAGTCTGATTGGCAAGGCTTGCTACTATAGCACACCAAGTAGAATAGTTAAGGGATATTACAATGTACAAGGCCCCTGCAAGCAACATACGTCATATCAGTTTGAATCATCTTTGTGGTTTGGTTTTGCATTCAGTCGCTCAGGTAGTTGCCGCCGGCCGGAAGGACAGCCAGGGACCAGAAAGCAAGCGACCATAAAGATCCATGAAGCCAAGCCGACGCTCAGAAGCTATTCCAAATTCTGCAGGATGCCCCGCCTCAAGGCATACCGGAGGAAGAGGCATTGGAGTTGCTTAGCATTGGGTTCGAGCGAGTGGAGAGAGTTGTCTGTGTGCTTCTCCCTTTGCTTGTGGCCTGCTTGTGGCGGTGCAAAGATGAAACTTACGTAAATGCACACGGTTAGCTCGGCAGGGTGAGGATGAAGAGCTGGGACCTCGAGGACAAGGGGTCCACGTGGTTCCACATTGCAGCATGTGTGAAGCCGCACCTAAGGCCAGCTGACTGAGTCATTTGGCTGCAGTGTTTCACGCTGAGGTAGTGCTTAATTCGCATCAACTCACCCCTGAAAGATCTTGCAAGTAAGCGCGGAATCAATCACGCCATGAGCCCCGAAGATATTCGGGCTGGAAGAACCACTTCTGGCCTAATGTCTCACTCCCGCGCTTTTCAAGTCGCACGACTCTCGTGCTGAGCTGACTGCATGTGCGCGTGGTGGCAGGATGCTCATTGTTTATGGGGGCAGTGCTGTGATGCTTAGACCGATTTTGCAAGTGCGAGCAGAAGGGATCCAGGATTCAATGGTTGTCGGCTCAAGCTTTGGATGAGCTGTCGGCAAGATGAGGAGGCCTTCGAGCTCTAGACTGCAACAAAGGGACCTGCTGATCTGTCCCGCGTCTAGAGTGAACCAGGGCCCAGCTTGCGGGCTTGTGGCTCCTCGTGGTGAGGGCTTGGGCAAGATCGAACTGCAGCTGCCCGATTGCAAATGAAGCGAAGCAAGAAGAGCTGTCTATTCATTAGCTTTACACAGGGCCCTGCAGTTGCTGTGTGCTAGCATATTGCACACGTCAGAGCTATTGCACCTGGAGAGGAACCTCTAGAACTCCAGATGGCACGGTGCTAGTTGGTTGTGTCGACACTCTGAGACAACTTGCAAGACAAGAGAGGGCTCTTAGTTGACCAGCGAATTTGACCATGCACATCCCAGGCCCAGACGATGGTGAGTGCGAGCTGCCGGATACGACTGGGTTCGTGCAGGTCACCCACAAAACCAAGGCAAAAGCGACACCACGCAGCACAGATCATGTCTTGCATCGTTTGGCTTGATCCAAAATGGTCACGGTCGACTCTTTTCCGAGGAAAGATGATGCTGAATCCCCCCACCCAGACTTCGGGCCCAACGTCATTGTACTCCAGCCGCAGGTTATCGGATAGAAGCTCCAGGATGCAGGGCTTCAGGGTAGCTCCCAGAAGTTTGTAAGAACCCCTGAACTCCGCACCAAATCCATGATGCCATCTGCAGCTGTCCCAGGTATTGGAACCTGGAGAGGCATCCACGCAAGTCGAGGAGTCTCCTTGGCCCTGATCGCTACTGGTAGCTTGTCGCGTAGCAACACGAATGGTCCTGCTTCATTATAACTATCGGACTTGTTCGGACCATTCCTCGGTACACCACGGTAAACTCAGAAGGGTTGTGTTTAAGGCTTCTCAAAGATAGTTGCGTATGGAAATGAGGCCGGGAAGGGGCACGCGAAGCTGGCCACGGAAGGGATCGGAAGGGTTTGCGGAAGGGCAGAAACTCTGCGGGAGCGCCATTTTCTGCATCGCGAGAAACCACTGCAACATCTTGATCGTGTTGCAGGTCGCACTACGCCACGATTTAGTTTCAAGTGTTTGCGTTGTTCTGAGCAGCACCGGTTTTGTCGAAAAGGGTGCGTGTTGTCTAGTTGCGACGTCGCATGCCAGATCTGCGGAAGGTGCGCGGAATCCCGCGTGGTAAAATCCATTTGCATCCGAGCTCTTTTGCCCCTTCACAGCGAAACCACGCACCGAATCTCACCAACCCCTGCACGCTTCAGACCTGAATCTAGAGCCGCCCTGAACTCATCTAAACTCCGATTCCCTATCTACGTAGAGTTCAATCTGGCGCGCGCACGGCACAAACACCGATGAAGCTTCAGCAAGTTTCGGCGAGCCCGCTTTGGACCTCCGACGTGTGTTCTGTCAACTAGACAAACCTCGTCCATATATTCCATATTATCTCACAAATCCTCACTGGAAGGAACGCCTGCAAAGCTTCTACGAGCAATGGGCGTCTTGACTAGAGATGCATACGTGTCGGTGTGGCTTGTGAAGCTCTTCAGCGGCTTTCAGACTTTCAGCTGTCCGAGATCAGCTGGGACGAAGACGCTCAGTTTGGCGACCATCGGACGGCCATACTCCTCAAGCCTGGAGAGCATCAGGCCGGGTCTGGGGGGAGGGCTGGGCCTGCATGCCAGCATGTCCGACAGTTCTTGACAATATTTTCCCTCTGTCGCGTATATTGAGTTGCTGTCACCTTGTGTCACTTTCATTTACTTGTGCACATCATGTGCATCACGTGCTCCACGGTCACATCACTGAACTGAGTCTACCGGTCAAAAAGAGTCTGAATCGGCGGGCGACACGCAACACCCTAAAACTAACATCCAGACAATTCCAGTCACACTACCGCTTGTACAAGCACGTGACTACAACTTGACAGCCGACCTTCCACAGCCTGAAGGGAGTCCTAAAGCCTCTAAGTCCTAAACATCCCTAAGCCCCGAAAAGCAGTGCTTTGTCAATCCTCAAGAAAGTGCTTCAAGGAGAGCAAGCCCCCGGCAACACTGGCTCCATCTAAGCTAAGCAAGAGGCTGAGCGCCCTTCCTTGACGCTCTGAATATCCCCAGACCCCAAAGCCAAGGCGGCACCCAACACGAGAACCAAATACTAAAGAGGGGTGTAAAATCAGTTCAAAAGTCAATTCTATTCACCGGCATGCTGGATTCTTCTTCGGCATTCAGCATTGTTGCCCGGTGTGGTGATGGTCGCTTGTGCTCGGGTCTTGCAGCCTCACGCAGGTGGTTCGACATCTTTTGCATTGCATGCAGTATAGAGCGCCCCCTGCAATGTACACATGTAGCTGCAAGGATGCCTGCAAATTATCTGCATGGTCCAACAGGGGGATCCTCCCCATCAAGTGCCCTCAGACTTGGTGTGCTCAGGTGGACATCAATCTGTGGTACTATGTTGGTGTCTACGGCCTCGGCAAGAGCCCACTGGATGTAGTGGCTAGACATGGTCCTCGCGGGGAGGGACTTAGAGTCGAGCAGCAGCCAGCAAGCTACCCTGGCGGTGCCTTGGATCTGCATCTGAGGGCCTTAAGGCCTTTGCTGAGATTGACAGATACAGCTGCGGTAAAGTCAGTTTCCGACAGGAATGCGGAAGGTATACAAGCATTTTCGCCTTTGCCAGGGCTCTAATGATCTAATGCATTAATGCATCGTTGGGGTTGACTGATTGTTTGAGGTCCACTGCTGCCGAATACGCCGCTCGCAAAACAGATGGCTCCTCTTTCTCGGTGTCAAAATGACTCAGCCCAACATGCGCCTAAGGAACACTTTTTGGCGCACAATCGAGAACGTGCACGTGGCCCAGGACAAGCTGGATTTCTTTGTTTCGCAAGCCGCGCCGCTGAGATCCGCGACTTGACAAAGATCTGAGCAGATGTGCTGTGGTCAAGAATGGGTGAATGGGTTCAGATCATCCGCAAAGTCTAGCGGAGCATGTGCAAGACATCAATGTGTGGAGCATGCACAGTGGGCACGCAACACAGCAGAAGACTGCTTGTCTCATTGATGTTCTGCTGCCTTTTCCCGTCAAAGTTTTCACCCTGCCAGAAAGCCTCCGACCTCCTGGCAAGGTCAGGGTTGACGGCAACGTGCATCTGTCCGGCGGAGGCCACCTTCTGGACGTAATAGACGGAATCAGCCAAGTCTCCAGAATTGCAACAACCTGCAGGGACGGATTGGACTTCTGGTGGTGCGTTGATGAACTCCGACATCATCGGTGAGCCTGTGACAGGCCCGGTGCTCAGCGCTTGGATTGTTGAGGATGAGTCGAGGCACGCCAGAGCCAGTGCAAGGTACCGTGCTGTGACGGGATGCATGGCCTTGCAGTGCTCCAGGCACACAACAACAGTGGTACACAAGAGGAACCACGATGAGACCATACGATCATCCTGCAGGCTGGTTCATGTAAAGTCGCTCTCCTGTATGCTCATGTCAGCCAATGTCAGCTGTGCTTTCCGTTCGGTGAACAACACTAGTTGACGGAAGCACTTACTTCCAACCCTGATCATTGCTGCATCAGACACCTTGTTCTTACTCACCAATTCTGTCAGAAATCAAATGAAGTGGGCAAGTGTGGGTGTGTGTGTGTGGGTGTTCGAATGAAATACATGCACTGATGTCAATGGATTTTGAGTTGCATGTACCGGTATCTGACCAAATTCCTCAAGCTAACCAGCATGTTTTCTGCAATAAGAATTCCCGATGAGTATTCTTTACGAGATCACACGAATAAGTTCGAACAAGATGTCAGACCTCCTGGCACCGGTGATTGTTTAACGACGAAGCCAATTCGGATTTCATCCAAAGCGACTTCTTCGATCAGACTTGGCATCCCAAGAGTCGCTTTCATGATCGGGATATGAAGTTCCGTCATTTCCGTCGTCAGGGATTCCTTGGAACGTTGCCCGCAGTTCTGAATGATGGTGCAGAGTACCTGCACAGCGCCCTGAGCTTTCACCGGCCATATGCTGCATTCCGGAGCGCGCCTTTGTTATCAAGTTTTGCGGCATTCTGCAGCCCTGGCTACGTGTCCGGCTCGGCAGTGCAGGGTCTCGGGGTGTTGCTCCCGTGGCTCTTGCGCTCCTTAAATCGTACGATGCCCCCAGCTCTTCCACAATTTTCACGCGCAAGTACTGCACTAGGGTCTCATGATGCTGGTGAACAACTGTCGAGCCGATTTGCAAACATGCTTTAGCAAGAAAGAAGATTACGGTGCCATCATGGTCATGTGGCATCGGGAAGTATTGCTGCTGTTGGTGAGTGTGTGTATATGGGCCCTTGTAAAATAGATACAAGCAATAGACACCTTACCCCTACCTCACTGCGCAAACCTCACATTCAATCTGGCCGGTAGACAACATCCTTCACGAATGTACTGCATACTTCCTCACAAATGCTTGATGCCTCTCAAGTTCAAATGCTCATCGTCGCGACAACGAGCCGCAACAGTGGCATGCGAAATGCTAAATATCTTGGCAAACACCAGCCGGCGTAAGTAAGATCGATTTTTATGCCTCAAGCTGCCGGGGGGAAAAAAGTGGAAAGACCAGCACCGCAGGCGCCTTAGCGAGAGATCAAGGCCCTCAGTGCAAGGAACTGGGCGTCTCTGAGAAACGCATCGACGGCAGCAGCAAACAGGTCTGCGCCAGCTCGTGAGCTCGACTGGTGCGACCAGCACGGAGGGGAAACGGCATTGCGGCTGACAACGAGGCATGGCTAGGACAAGGCCGCAGAGCATTGGAACAGTCTTCCTTGCGCAGGGCGCCTGAGATCTCACCCATCGGTCAACGCCACCGAAGCAGGGGTTTTTCCGTCAATCATCGCAGAGCAGGTGGCGATGGAAATGAGCTGGCAAAGTCAAATGAGTGAAGTAGGACTGGATTGGGTCAGAGGAAATGAAGAAGAGGTAGAATCAGACAGAAGATCGGAAGTTGAAGCCAGGTCTTGGAAAACGCAGGTGGAAGTTGGATTGGAAGTCCAGCCCCGTTACTGAAAGGTGGCTTGGAAGGTGAGGACTCATGCACAGAAAGGTCTGCGTCTTCGGTTTTATTCAAAGCAGCCGCTGCATAGCCAGTATATTGAAGTGGTCCGTGCAAGACTGGGCAAGGATACTGCCAAGGACTTTGCTATTTTCGCAAAAGTTCATGAGGGGTGAAGGCAAGAAGGGAAGGATGATGATGTTGATGAAGGTTCAATGAGTTGGGACACTGTGGTGCAAGATGCTCGTGCGCATTCGTCGGTCTGTACGTAAGCCCTCGGAATCTTTCGAAATTGAAGCCATTTAATAGCTTGGCAGACACCCGAAGCGCCGAAGCCGTCCCAAGCCTTTGATTGAGCACAGGACAGCACATGTCAACATGTGACATCACATGACGAACTGGCCATGTCACTCATGTCGCGCAGGCCAGGGAAGCTATGCGTGCGTTGGATGCATAGACCGTGATAGCGGCCTGCCATTCTACAATAGCATCCTGCCTTGGTTTTCAGAGAGAAATGGTCGGTGGACGACGCGCTGTTTTTTCGAATTGTTTGGTTTTTGCGTGTTTTTGGGGCAAGTGACAATATTGCTGTCGTCGTGGTTCAGGCTTTAACTTCGACGAGCACCGCGCGGATCAGACCTTTCACAAAGGCTTGACGCACCAGACCCGGCAGTTGGTTAAAGATGTAAAAGCTGCATTGGGCAGGAGCATGTAGAACGCTGGTCTGTAGCAAGCTTCACACTGTCAGCCGTGGATTGAGGTACGCAGCCGCTCCCGAGGTTTTTGCTGAGAAGCCCTACATTTTTTTTGATGAGGCGCTTTGTTGGGCCCGGTTGGCCCTGGCTTGTTTTCCTTGGTACGTCCCCCGGTCACCTGGTCCTCTGGTCCGGTCCCGCGCTTTTTGTGGTCCTCCTGTCCTCCGGTCCTGTGGTCCGCGCGTCCCCCAACCCATCATACGAGCATTGCGTTTGCAAATGCAGGCGGGTTTGGGGGGGTTGTCCCCGACCCTCCGCTCTTTGATTGTATCCTTCCCCAATCCATCATACGAGAATTGTGTTCGCAAATGGGGTGTGCACCCCCCCCCCAACCCTACCCCACCTGCTCTTTTCAAGCCATACAAGCTTGCTTCACAGAATGTCGTGCTGTCAGTGGACATTCCTTCAAAACCCCAATGAATCCTTCGCAAACCCATCATGCGAGCATTGCGTGCCAAATGGGGGGGGGGGGGGGGCGGGGCGGCTGCACCATGCTGCACCCCCCTCTTTAAACTTGCTTCTTAGCTCTTGAATGCAGAGAATGCGTATCGATACTGAAAGTCACAGGGCCCTCCGAACGCTTATATGAACCGCCAGACTTGCTGAGCCAGGAAGGAGTGGGAACAAACACTACTCGTAGCAAGGAGAACAAACCAGAGCCAACCTTAGGAAAGAAAAGCACCTCCGCGGCATTGTATGTTTCTTCACATATGGCAAGGACTCTCCTGACAAAACTGCAAGAGCCTTGTCTACCACCACTGTCCTTTCGTTGACATGCTCAGCATGTAGCCGAGAATGCAGGTTCAAGCACAGTTCTTACCATGTTTTACCTAGAAGCTGAAGACCGGCTGTGCACAGGGCACGTACAAACTTCGGATCCCAGAAGTTTGGACCTCAGCTCAAAGAAGGCTTCAGCGTCCTACTTCAGAAGACGTTGCCCTTTGCATTGGATGTGAGACATGTTGCGAGTCTTTGCTGGCAGCACCCAGACTTCACCTTCGACTCTTTTGTGCTGAGGTGCTGAACAATCATGCTGGTCCGGACTGGCAGAAACTCGTGGTTCGCGATTCGAGGGTTGAGGTTCAACGAGTAATGCACACCACAATACTGGGATCGTATCGGCAGCATAGCATTAGTTGAACCGGCGCCCAAGGACTGGCTCCACAGTGGAGTTTGACCAGGTCTTCCTGACAAAAGAAGGGACCACTGCAGCAGAAATCAATGCTGCGATTGCTGCAGGAGAATATTATGTGAAACGTCTCACCTTACTGCTTCTCACGCCTGACTCTTACTTCCTCTACTTCCTGCAGATGTAGATTGTAGATGCTGGAAAGGGTCCGGTGCGCAGGAATGCATATTGTCATCACGCCGGCAGTCTACTATTTGGAAGAGCCCATTGCAGCTCGATCCAACCAGTTGCAGATCTTGAAGACAATTGCTTGTACGTAGCTGTTGAATTCACACGCCTTGGAATTGCCAGTGGTCAAAGGTTATCGACCATCCCAACACCGTTATCCTTGGCCTTGGCGACTTGACTAGTCCGTGGTCGATGTGGTAGAGATGCCATGAGATGCCGACACCCCAAGCTGAATCCCGTGAAATCACGTGAACTTGTGAAGGGTTTGGTACACGATCCTGCCGTGAGGTTTTGCAACTCTCATTCCGCAGAAGCTGCCCGTATTTGTCGGCAGAGGCGTTATCGAGGCACGTTTGTCGAACCAAGCATCTCCTGCTGAACCACATCATTGCTAAATCTGAGGCTTGTTGCCTTCCTGTGACGGACTGTCCCCGTCAGGTTGGCAATGTGGATGGTGTTCGTCTTGCAGGAGTCTTTGTGATGCTCGTTTGCGAGAAGTGCATGCATCGCCCGAATTTGCTGTGGAAATCCGACCTTATAAAGTGCGTAAAGTGCAGAGGGAGGCTCTCGCAAGCTCCAGTGCTCCAGTGCATGTTCTCGATGGCCGAGGCAGGCCGGGCCCCAGGACTCCTCAGACTTCAGCAAGGCAGTCGGTGCGCTGGTCAGGCACCGGGGCTCACAACCAAAATTCCGATGTTGTGTTGCACGTAAGTTATGTCAATCATCCCATCATCGAGAGCTAAGGCTGAAAGCAATAGCACACACAGCAGCCCCCCCAGCACAAAATGAGTACAAAATCATGGGGCCAAGCTTCATTTCGAACAGGTGCGTGCTAATTTACGATCAGTCCCCCGCTCTGCATGGCGAGACAAGAAACATTTTCACAATCCACGACAAGCAGATCAGGAAACCACCAGAGGTGCAGAGTACCGTGATACTGTGAGGCCCTAGTTTCTTTTCGGAACCTGAGCTGCCGTCTCGCTGGGGCTGGCTGGAATGGGCTGATGTCTGGAAGACAGATGCCTGTTCAAAGTCAAAGACGATGCGCAAGGGCCACGCTTGCTTGAACGCGACATGCGACGTGGTGAAGCTGTAAAAAAGTATGCCAAATATGCGGTGCGATCTCATTGTTTGTGGTCCCTTTCATGCGATGCTCCATCAATGCGGTAGGGGCATGCGGCATGCCTCCGAAGCAACGGCCGAGGACATGTGATAACGAGCCTTGCGAGGTTGTTGAAGTGGATTCGAGGAGACTCGGAGATTATGTTCGTACATCACAGAAACTTTGGAACATGGGCTGTGGTGCCATGCAGCATGCAAATTCACGTCCCATGCTGGCATACAATGACAATGTGGTCCCTTTCATATTGAGATCAGAGTGGTATGCTGGACAGGATCTTCGTGGATCCATCGTGTTCTAGTGTTTTCTCTTGCCCATCTTTTTTAGGGGCGCGTTTGGCTTGAAGTGGACCGGTGGAAGCGTGTTACTGCAGCTCAAAGAGGGCCTTTTGACACAAGAAGGTTGCGAGCAGCTGGACGACCACGCGACACGAACCATGCAACCATTTAAACCCAATACTGCATGCCATGTGCCTCGCACCCGCAGCAGCGCGGCATTAACAGAAGTCTGCTACACCAGCGAACACGGAAACGACTCGGCGCGAGATTTGTTGCGCAGTTCGCGGAATGATCGGCTCACGGAGAGCCATGGAGAGCACTTGAGGAGAGCACTTGTATAACAGATGCCAACTTGCACAATTCCGAGCAGAAGTCTCTCGGCAGGTGGGGCAAGCCTGAGAATCCCTACGCGGGAAAGAAAAGCAATCCCGGCATCTTGCCTTCAGATATGACAATGTCTGCTGATGTAGCAAAGTTGCGAGCGAGTTCTGAACTGGGCTCGACGGCTCAACGGCTCAATGACAGCTGATGTAGAGCTCAAGCTTCGCCCAGGCTTCATCTATGACTTCATTGCACGGGTGGGTGGTCCAGATCATCAACCGGTAGGTGGGGCATTTGAGGAAAGTACCTTTAGATCATTTAGCACATGCAGTGCTTGTTAATGCACGATGCAGTTCCACCAAGTCCGCTTGCAGGAGTCGCGAATATGCTGGAGATCAACAATGGCTGGGTAGTTGGCGACAACCTTTGGCTCTGGAAAGCTGACCATTGTGTCTCCAACTCAGGCATCAGCCCAATACATGGCCCTCGGTCCCTCCACTCTACAATGCTGCAGGTCAATTAATGGATACATGTATATACATATGGCTAGTCTCATCAACCGTCATCAACCTTTGGGCAGGTGCACTCTGCAAACCTCAGCGTTATGTTAATCACTGCCTGGTGGTCAATGCCGAGAATGTCTTGACCTTATTCTGAGCACATCGTAATAGCATGTAGTTCACGATTATCAATGCAAATGCCCACCTGCTGAGTAATTAAAGCATTCAAGCTGGGCACAGACCGTGCTTGAACGTGCTTTGTTAATCAAGTTTCTACGAAGTGCTATGAAGCTAAAGACGGAGCCGAGGTACACATGTACGGCCTCATGGCAGAGCATGCAAACGAGGATGTATGCGTCTGGAATGGGGAATATGGCCACTTGGTGCAGCTCGTTGTTCGCCGTCATGTAGTCACGAAGAACAAACTCGGCCTTCGCTCCGTCAACCTGACTCCCACATTCTTACCCTCACTCCGAGACACTGCCATCCGCATGGGCCACCGTGCGATTCACGACCTACACATTGGTGTCAGTAGTAAGCAACGACAACTTGCCCACCGGCAGCGAAATCTGTTAGCGATACGAGTAGTTCATGTAAGTCTTCTACACTGTGCTCATGAAGCATCCACGTACTCAACGTGACCCTACAGGAATTTCAGATGTCTTACCACCGATTGCGATGCTACGTCGGTCCAGGTTCCACATCACGATTTCTTTCAACCGTCTTCGCTGGTAGCAGAAATGACGCTCCCCGCTGCCCCTTGCATGGCGTTCGGAATGCGTGATCAGGCGCAAGACATGCGCAACTACTATTCACCATTATTCACCACATGCCACACCACACGCACTGATCAGGGTGTGATTGCTGCTATTGCTTGATGTAGTGACCAACCCCCATCCGTCATGGATAATGTTGCGCCGTCTTTAGTAGGGGGGATCCCCCCAAATGCATCTGGGACCCTCGTCCGGGAACCCCCCAAACAAATTTGGGCCTGGGGGGGGGGGAACCATCCTAGAGACTTCCAGGAACTTCCAGTATAAGTGCTTGGTCTCACTTGTGCGACAAGGCTTTAGATGGAAAGGCTTCAAGGCTTTAGATGGAACCGGCCAAGCTTAGCTTCCAACATCCTCTCGGGCTCTGGCTCTTTAAGATTGGCCTTCGCAGAAACACGAGCTGCAGGCAGTTCAGGCAAACATCCCATGACAGCTTGCTGACATTCAACAACCACGGCGGGTGCTCCTAAGGCAAGACTATCTTCTACCAAAGCGAGTTCAAGTACACGCTCGGCGAGGCCAGCAAACCTGGGACGTGGCAAGATGTGCCACACGCAGCAACTGGGCAAGCAAGATGTGCGAACAAGTCACCCCAGCTTGAGTAAGCTTTGAAGCAGGGTCCGCTCAGAGTGGTCATTGAGCAGATTCTCAGATGCTATGGCACAACACGCTCATGTGTTGAGCACATTGCCCAAACAGAGTAGTTTGCTTCTAAAGATGTTACAGGATGTTACAGGTGAAGCAATGTGATCGCCATAATCCTGCATCGCCCATAGCCCGACCATGCCGGATCAGCAATCAACCAGGGTTCCGCCAAGCGCTGGAAGTCTGCAAGGATGTGAAGATGTCTGCAGCCGCTCACTGCCACTGCAGTGATGCCGCAATTCGCGATCTTCCAGTAGGAAAGGTGTGTGAGCGTGGAGCATGATGCTCAGGAAGACAGCCGTGGAGTGCTCAACGTCATGCTCAAAAGCTTATGTTTTTTGGTTGTGTTTTCCTGCTTGTGGTTCTTGTATTGGGTTTCCCTCAAAAGAAAGGGAGACAAGAAAGAAAGGGACCTTAAACCCCGAAGCCTTATCAATCCCTGTCAACCCTACAAAGCTTAGGGCACAAAAGTCACTAAACCTCAAACGTGCCTAAACGCCAAACCCTAAGCCCTAAAACCACAGACACACTAAACCCTAAACACGAAGAAGGCTCTTTTAAGCCATAAACTTAACCCACAAGAAGCAAACCTTATCCTGCAAAGCCCTAAACACCCTAAACTCAAAAGCCACTAGATAAACTAGAAGACCAAATCCTGTCTCCGTGTTCCGTGTGGGAGTTGGGGGGGCAATGGGAACGCTCTTGTTTGCACTCCAATTCGAACAGTGTGCACATGCCTGCATGTCGCAACATACAACTCGGGAAGCTGGTCGCGGTGTTCGGAATGACTAATTATTCCGAACGAACCAAGCCGGGATGTGAAATCCGAATCCGCTTTTCCCGCTTCAGGTTTCCGATCCATCCTCTTCTTGTTTCCAAATCCGGGGCCTGATTACGCGAGTCCAGTTGTCCGGATCCGCTTTCCGTATTTTTCCGGATCCGTGTTTTTCAGATTCCCGAATCACGTTTTCCCGCTTCCCGACTCCGCCCAGTCTCCGAACGACGACTGACGTGCTTGCTGATCCGCTCCGCTGCGGAGAGGCCTTTGCCATATGACCTCAGGTGAGCTACCGCGTCAATGCCATCAACCACGAGGCTGCGGCATTTGGAATCTACGCAGCTCGGCAAAGCAAAACATGCAAGACTTGCATGAACAAGAATTGATAAGATGGTCCGAAGTGTCTAGTACCAGCGCGCGAAACAAGAGCACGTCGAGAGTGAGAGTTGTGGTGAGCCCGGCTTTTTCAAGAGAGCTCCTGGACTCGAAACTCTAGGGAGCCTCTGTTGTCTATTGTGGTCCGAAGTGAAGCGCTGCTGCACTGCAAATATGTCATGTGTAAATCAGCCGGGCAGAGGCCGTCGTGCTGGCAGAGGACGTTGACGACGAGGAAACCCCTATGGCGAATGTTCAGATGCAAGGCAACTGGCCTTTCAGATCAGTGTGAGTTGCATAAGCCCCAATGGAGGAAACATGCAAGTAGCCCATGTAGCTCCAGATGAAGGAAAGCTTGCTTCCAGTTCACCGCATCTGGCCCCTGATGTGTACCGGAGAAGGGTCTGTATCCCAAGGTGAGCCAGTGACAAGACCCCCCATCACTATGTAAGCATGACCTGGAAAACTTTGGTGCCGAGGATGGGATGTCAGTGAATCTTTGTGCGTGGTATTTGGGTTCTCAGGGTCGTCTCTAGGTGTTAAGAGGCGACACGAGGCACCGAAATGTTGGTCAAATGGGATGTCATGGCAGAGCCTTCGATGGCCAATTTCGTTTTGACCTCGCTGATGTGACCAAGGTGGTTTCAGCGCCATTTCTGTGAGAGATGTGAGTACTTACAGATATGGCTTCAAGGATGTCTCCGCACTGAATTGGAGCCTTGTTCACGCAGTACTGAGAAGATTTGTGCGCTGATCGCACAACAAGGCTTTTTGCAAAGCCATATTCTGGCTCACAAGCAACCATCCCGATTTTGCTTCTCAGGAACGGGAACTGGCCAGAGCAGTCCAGAATAAACTGCAAGGCCTTGCTACAAGCGGTTTGCGGTAGTTGCGTTTTGCTGATGGCTCACATGTTCTCCTACGCTTCTGCAATGTTCAGGCCTGGGTTGGGAGCACAAGAAGCTGCTTGGACGCCGGCGTCGGCGTCCCTAGATAGGACCCACGGGCGAACAACGCCTCGCAAGAACACAAGAACGGCAACGTGTGGAAGCGGCTCTTCCGAAGTGGAGAAGCCCGCCCAGTGTGCTGTAAAAAATGTTTTGTAGCTAGCAATGCTTAGCAATGCTTTGTCTGTTTTGTCCATACCGGCGAGCCTGCTGGCTAGTGTTCAGGGGGAGCAGCAGGCACGCAATCGGTGCACTAGGTGCAACCCAAACTCGGACGCCTGATGCCAACAGCAGCAGATCAAAAAAATGCTTGGGGCACGTGGCGCATGGACTCATCTGGGAATTCGTGGCCTTGAAGTGCAATCTATACTTCTACACAAACCGGGTCAATCTTGGCTTCAATATCAACAGGTTTTGGACAGGGATGAGCATCGAGCATCTAGCATTAAAACAATATGAAATTCAATCACGACTTGACTTTATTATCAACGGGCTTCATATACAGGAATGAATACCGGCCATCTAACAATCGGAGCTGGAGTTTTCGTCCGGTTCGTGTGTGTGCGTGTTGGCTTTGGGGTGTCGTTTTCTCGAGATTCCTGGTACATTGGGGGGTGGTGGCGGATTATTCAATGTACGACTGGGAGTCTCGGGATGACGTTGCTTTGTTTGAATGTATTCTGGACGATATTTACTTCGTGCTTCTGGGAACGTAAGTTTCTCGTACGGATACCGACTTGATTTGTATTAGACGATTCTAAGCTTTTGATATTCGAGTGGTTATCTCTAGTATGATATGATTTACAATAATAATTGAAATTTTAAATTTGATTTAGAATTTATCTCTATAAAAGACTACGGGCTCGACCCCTATTTCGCTCTGCGGCCGCCCTGTCGGATGCCCCGCCTCCTCTTCCGGTCGATTTGTCTGCTTGCGAGGGCCTTGCAGGGAGATCTTGAAAATTCCGGGAATTTTTGCGCTTACTGTCTAAAAATCCTGGGAATTTTGGGAATCACCCGGAGCTGAAAATTCCCGGAATTTTAGGAATCACCCAGATTGAGGTTTAGGCTTTCCTTGGGCTGTCACGGCGTTGTCCGCTTGGGCGGTTTTGGGCTGTCACGGTGTTGTCCGCTTGGTCGAAATTGGGTTGTCACGGCGTTGTCCGCTTGGGTGGTTTTGGGCTGTCACGGCGCTGTCTGCTTGGTCGGTTTTGGCCTGTCACGGTGTTGTCCGCTTGGGCGATTTTGGGCTGTCCGCTGGTCCGCTTGGGTGGTTTTGGTTGTCATGGTGTTGTCTGTTGGGTCGGTTTCGGGCTGTCATAGTGTTGTCCGCTTGGTCTGCTTGGGTTGTCACGGTGTTGTCGATTTGGACGATTTTGGGTTGTCATGGTGTTGTCCGCTTAGTTTGTATGGGCGATTTTGGGTTGTCATGGTGTTGTCTGTTTGGTCGGTTTTGGGTCGTCATGGTGTTGTTTGTTTGTTTTGGGTTGTTATGGTGTTGTCTGTTTGATGGGATGTTCGTTGTCATGGTGTTGTCCGCTTCGGCGGTTTTGGGCTGTCACGGTGGTGTCTATTTGGTCGGTTTGGGATAGTATGGTATTGTTTGTTTGGTCCGCTTTGGTGGTTTTGTGTTGTCATGTTGTTGTTTGTTTGGTCAATTTTGGGTTATTATTATGGTATTATTTGTTTGGTCTGTTTGGGTATATTTTGGGTTGTTATGATATTATC
>CAJNDS010000129.1:0-37500 GCA_905221605.1 Symbiodinium natans
GCCTTGGTTGCAGAAAGCCCCAATGCGGGTATGAATCCCAATAGGGATATGGTTAGCAATGCTGAAGCTGAAGGACGTGCTGTTTCTGTACCGCCAAGGCCTGGTGAAAAAAGGAACTGGGATGCGACTGGTGGCATAGATCGTGAAATGGAGGTGACTGTTTTACGAGTGTTACATAAACACGGGTACCAGCCGTCGTCTTCGACTTCTGGTCGAATGGTAGACCAAGAGTCTCAGACCGATCTGATTGGAGAAGTGCTACAAGCGACCAGGAGGCCGTTGAACAAGATCAAAAAGGGTCCATCTTCGAGTTCCCAAGGTGGTGGAAGCAGTCACAAACAGAAGGGTGCGGACGGCTTTGAAGCTGCACCTGCTGCTGAATACGCCATGGGGGAGGAGGAGATCCTACAGATGGAGGCTGAACGGTTGCGACAGCTGTCAGAAGAAGAGGACGAGATTCGACAGGTTTCTGAAAGGGACGGTTTTCGGAAAGACGAGCATCTGATCCAAGCGTGTGATGGCACAATGTGGGAATTGCACCTCCATGAAGATGGGAGACAATATTATTACTGCCTGGATACGCACGAAACCAAGTGGACATTGCCGGTGGTAGGTGAAAAGGTGAAGAGTGACGAGGTGGTTGGGTCTCCTTCGGGCAATGAGCTGGAAATGGAGGCGGCACTGGATTCTTCATCCTCTACTCCGAAGACTGAGTCTACGAGGGCATTCCAGGGTAGTGTAAATAGTTTAGGTGAAAAAGATTTTTCCTCTACTATCAGGGATAGCGGTCCTAGGGTTGATGGTGACGCCCCGACCTCGGGTTCTCCTGATGAGGAAGGGATTCCTGGGAACCAAGCCAACATCGCTGGAGCTCAACACCTGGATCGGGAAGAAACAGAAGCGCTTTCTGAGGGTGGGGCAGCGATGGAATTGGTGGATCCAGAAGAGAAAATGCCCAATGAGGTGATCGGAACTGTGTCGGCTGCAGAAGAGCGAGTGGTGGATGTGGTACCTGTTGTTCAGGAAGGTGGTCCTGGAGATTCGGAGGATGGAGAGAAAAAGTTGTGTGTTACGACTGAGGAGGTCTCTTCGTTTGGTGCCAAGAATTCTGCCATTCAAGGGGAAAGAGAAGCTTCTGGAATAGCTGGAGACACGGATGATCTGAAAAATGAGGCCTGGAGCGCCAATGATGCGCGGGTTGATGCGCCAGATATTACCTGGAGTGCGAAGGAAGCACGGGTTGAGGTGCATGTGGTGGTACGTTCCACGGGCGACTGCAACAATGGGGCGCAGGTCTCCGCAGCAGCTGATGATGGAGGTTCACAGGTGGACGCACTGGTGCAACCTGAAGTTAGCAGCGAGGAACGAAATGACAAGGGCTACACCGGAGCCAATGAGGCAGCTGTGGTCAATGATGGGGGAAATTCTCCTTTGGAGGCCATGGAACCAAAGGAGCCTGCGGTGGAAGAAAGCGTGCCTGCCGTGGATGATCGACTCAATTGCCCTGCAGTGGAAGAAGATTTGCCTGCTGCAGAAGGTGAGATAAAGGGCTCCAATGATGGGTCCACTCCCATGAAGGGAGAAGCGTTGCCGTCTGGAAGTTCACCGGAAGTCGACACCGAGCGAACTACAGCAGATGAGGCAAAGCCGTTGGCGGAGAAAAGGGAGGTCCTGAAATCCAGGAGCACAAAAAAGATGAGCTTGTGGGACTCGTGGAGCAGGACGAGCAGTGTGACCCAAAGGTGAAGACAAAGGATGCGCCAGGAGCCGATGATACAGAGATGGTTTCTGAAGAGCGTGTAAAGAAAGTGCCCCGAGCGGGAGCCTTGGAGTCACCTGGGCCACATTGCTATCAAGAGGGAGATGAGATCATGGGTCTAGTGCGCTGCATCAATGGGTATGGAGCCTTTTGGACCATGGGGATATGAATGTATTGATTCCTGCAGAAGGGAACAATGCATATCAGTTCAAGTTTGGTGATACTGTCAATGGAACAGTGAAACGAGTGGAAGATGATGGTACCATAATCTTGGACACCTTTCTGGTTTTGGAAGAGGACGTGGAGGACTCTTCTTCGACGCTGCGGAAATGGAAACCCAGCGGCTGGAGTACGTGGTGGACGGATTCATGGTATGCTGGTCAATGGTACCAAGATTCCAACGGTCAATGGGACTGGAAACAGGAGGAAGAGCAATCCTATGAAGAGCTTGTGGTACAGGAGTTGTCTTCTGAAGAACGAAAAGAAAGGCAACTTTATGGAGAAAAGATCTACAAAGCTCTTCTGGAGAATGGAAATGAAGAGGAAGCCTATGTTGGCAAAATTACTGGGATGCTGTTAGGTCGGCCGATGGAAGATTTACAGGAGTGTGTTGCGGATCAGGCATTCCTCAATGCGGAAGCTCGGCGCGCGTATGGCATCTTGCAAAATGATGGTTGGAAGCCTGATGGTACAGAAAGCACAGGCTCGGAGAAGTTAACCACTTTTTCCCGAAAACAGTACCACAACGCGCTTTTCGAACTGGCATGCAGAAAAAGGAGATTTTCTCGACCAGTTGTGGGTGAAGCGGTGGCAACGGTGCTGAATCAAGGGGAAGATGAGTTTTGGAACGCGCTTTGGTTGGACACCAAGCTATTTTTGCAGGAGCTTGATGGTGCAGTGCAATCCATGAGCAAAAGGGAGAACAAGCCAATGGAAGCCTACATGGATCCTGACCAGTACAAAAAGGCTTATATGACACCAAAGACGGGGTTGTCACCTGGTTACAGCAAGCTGTGCAGGTTCTTCAATAAGGGAAGGTGTCGCAATGGCGATGGGTGTCCCTATGAGCATCGTCGGTACGGTGAAGGTTGGCCAGAAGGGGGGTCAACTGATCCAAAGAATAGCCAAGAAGCTGATGATGAGGACGGGAACATCGGTGACCCTCCCACAGAAGAAGGTACAGTGGATGAGGCACAGCAGGAGCGGGAGGATTTAGCCTTCCGGGCCAAGTACAATTTTGGCAAAGGTGCATCAAAGGGTGAGCCTACGTCAGGTGAGCCAAAAGGTCGGCTGTGTCTGTATTACAATCAAGGTGGTTGTAAATATGGGACTGCATGCAGGTACCTTCACAACGATGATGTAGCATTGGAAGGGACTTGGGAGCCCGGCAAAGCTTGGGACAATGCTTCCAGGAAGTCACTAAGGGACGCAGGGTTCCACCATTGCTGTTTCGATTATTACCTCAGAGGACGTTGCCGGAAAGGGTTAAATTTCTGCAAGTACTCCCATGACGAGATGTCAGAGGAGCGGCTGTCGCTCCTGAAACACTTGGTACAGGTGGCCAATCAGGTCCGGTTTGAAAAAGAGAGAGGATGGGAGCTTACGGATAGAAGCACTTTTCAGCCACCTGCAAGTGGGGGAGCTGAATCTTCCTCATCCTCGGCACCGAAAGCACTGCAAATGACCAATGTGTCACAAAAAGATGATGAAAAAGGTACTCTGGATGAAGCAGAAGCTGATGAACAAAAGAATTCAGTGGCTGCATCCACTGGTACTCAGCTTCAAAATCCGGAGGAGCCAATTGAAAATTGGATGGCTCGCAACGCACACCTGTGGGTGTATACC
This sequence comes from Symbiodinium natans, assembly GCA_905221605.1. Taxonomy (NCBI): domain Eukaryota; class Dinophyceae; order Suessiales; family Symbiodiniaceae; genus Symbiodinium; species Symbiodinium natans. The sequence continues at coordinate 3,605 of CAJNDS010000129.1, forward strand.
CCTCATGTAAGTGAGGTGATGATTACGCTTGGTGTGACCAATGTGTCGGACTTGCAAGAGTTCATCTTTGTGGAAGATTTGGTTGACAAAGGGATCAACAAGGTGACCGCATGCAAAATTCTACAATTGGTGGGTGAGGTCCGATATCGACCGGGAGGACCGGAAAAGGCAGTTCCTTCTGATGCATCTGTACGGGTACAACAATCTTCTGTGAACAAAGGGACTGGAAGAGCGGCGGTGCGAACCCTCACTCAGGTGCGTGAAGCTGAAGACTCCGGTGCAAAAACTATGCCGAGAGGTTCCTATCGGGAGCTTTTTGATAAGGTCAGGTACCGTGATAGTTGGACGCTTGCGCAGAGGTCTCCGTTGTGCGTACAGAAGCTGCGGTTGGTGGGAGTTGGAATGCCGCCGGTGAAACCACCAACGAAAAAGTATCGGTCAAGATCAAACCCTGTAAGAAGGGGAAGGCCCTTGCTGGACAAAAAACAGGTGCGACAGGTGCCACGATCTCGGTCACAACGACGAGTGCAACTGGCGGAAGTGGTGGAAAACCGAAGCCACTGGAGCCGGTGAAACCTCGTGGTGGTTTGTCGTATCCATTCAGCAGAGCGTGGGCAGATGTGGTGGATGATGATGACCAGGCGGAGGCTTTGGTCTCGTATGCCGCTTCCTCAAGCGATTCAAGCGAGGAGGAGACCAATGCGGTACAACGCCTGAAGGAAATCTTTTTGCAAGAAAGGGATTCGTGGAGAACTGCGAGTCGTGGCAATGTTCCACAAAGTGGTTCTTCAGGCTCCAATGATGGGCCGAAAAAATCGGTTCACCTTGGCGAAGGGCGCGACAAAGCGTCGCGGGGGGAGACCCGCCAAGAAGTGGCTTCACAAGTTTTTTCGCTACCACAACCTTCTCGTCGAGCTGAACGGTCTCAAAAAAGAACAAGGGATGGTTCAGTTATGGTTGGTTCGCTGGCGGTGGGCTCCACGGATGAGGTTTTACCTGGGCAAGGTGCTGCTGGACAGGTGAATGTCTCTGAAAGCGCTCAAGTTCTTCCTGGGCATGAAGTGGCTGGACAGGAGACGGCGCCGGAAGGAGCAGTACAGATTTCTGGCGAGGAGACCGACCAAAAAGAAGGAGAAGGCGGGAGCAATGATCTCCGTGGTAATGATGCGAAGATGTTGGATGGTAGTCCGGTGAGGAGTGACCTTCAGCAATTGCTGGTGAAAGGCCTTCTGACTCGAATTTATTGGAAGGTTGCAGTTGGCAAGTTGCCAATGGAGCAAAGAGAATGCCAAAAAGGGTCCAATAAGATGGATCGAAATTTGGTTATTAGCATGTCATCCGAGGGTGCAAGCGAACAGGATGAGAACCTGGCACTGGAGGACGATGCTGATCAGTCAATGGGAGACGGTGCAATGGTTATGGTGTATGGTCCAGGAACGCTGATCCAGTCGCCAACAACTGATTGGGTTATGCGTCGCGGTCTGACCGATCGTACCGTCTGGCCAGCAATGGCGCACCTGGCACAGAGGATATGTGCTGAAATGGTTCAAGTGGATGAAATGAATGCCCAGCTAGGGACTGGAACACTCCTTTTTCAAAGGAGAGATCAAGGACATTATACTGACCTGCATCATTCGTTCCATGACAACCCGTGCTTGCCGGCGGTGGGGAATTACCCTCTTTCGGTGATGGGTGCCTTGTTGTCTCCTGGTCTGGAAGGGGAATTCAAGAATACGGACAAGTTTGGTACTGCTATGGAGGCAATTGCCTATGATTGGAGCCGCAGTCCAGGCGTGGAAGTTCATATTGAACTTATGGCGAGGGTAGCCAAAATGGTTCACCCATTCCTGAATCTGGGAGCACAAGGGTCGGTGATGGTTTCAGAATTTCTCTGGCAGCGCGGGAGGGCTCGGTTGATGGAGTTTCTTCAAGCGGCGACTTGTGCGGACCAATTGGAGGCTCTCTGGAGAAGGATGGACGACGATGCGGATGAGGAGGTGGATCCTTCGACAGCGATGCTGGAAGTTCGTGGACTAGAGGATGCGGTGCTTGATCAAGGGAACAATGGATCCCTTATTCCCATTGAAGATGCTGGAGGTGAGACAAGCGGTGACACTGGAGGGAAGGGCAAAGCGCCAGAAGTTTCTCCGGAAGAGGAGAAATCCAGTGGGTCATCCAGACTGGCGGACACAAGGATTTTCTTGTGGTCGGTGTACTCCCGCGTGGCTTCGAATTTCTCTATGCAGGACCGCACTACTGGTAAGATCTTTGACAGCACCAAAGGATATCCTGGTGAAGGACCAAACAATGATGACAATCCTTCCTCTAAGGGGAACTTTCCCTGGATTTCAGAAGACTACCTCGACGAAGTGGTGTCAAAAAAGATGGAAAGGTCTTCAGATATGGATGGGTTTGTTCCGGGAAGTGAGGGATCATTGGAAAAGGTAGAGGTGGAGAATGTTACTGCCTCTAAAATTCTTATGGCTCTTTGGAAGAAGGGACATATTGGGTTTAGAAGGTTGCGTCGTTTGAATGCATCTGGATGCAAGGTTGGAGCAATGAAACGTCCAATCAAAAGGGTGCAGAAGATTGGCGCTAGGAAGGCCTTCACGAAGATGTTCAATGTTTTTGGATCGTCTCAGCATGGCTCAGGAGTTGGCGGAAAACCGATCATGAAGGTGGTAGGACCAAGGCCAGGTTTTCCAGCTGTACTCCAAGCAAATACTGATAGCACGTCGGGTGAAGGGAGCAGTCCCCAGGTACATGGCAATGTTCATGTAGAGCACAATCGCCCTATGGACCGGTATGAGGCAGAGCGCTTGGAGAAGAGGAAGAAGGGTTTCTGCTATTGGTTTGGCAAAGGGAAAGATCGCTGCAAATTTGGTGACGACTGCAAATTCATCCATTCCGAAGATGATGTGGTGCTACATTCATATTGGTGCAAATACTATGTGGCAGGGAGAGAATGTTTCGCTGGAAAGGATTGTGGGTTCTCGCATGATGCAACTGGTGTGAGGTGCGTCCAGTTTGCTCGGTCTGGGAAGTGTCGATTTGGTGACAGGTGTGTCTTCGAGCATGGTGTTCCGTTGGAAAAACAGAGGCCAAGGTCTCCAAGGACGCCCCCAAGGGATGGTCCAAGGAGAAAGTCTGGTGCAAATGGTGGAGAAAAGGAGATCCCTCCTGAACAGTTCGATGATGATGAGGAGGATTTTATGGTTTATGACGAAGAGACCAAGATGACGGAACTGTTGATGGAGGCGATTTCATTTCTCTCCGGTGGCAAGCCAGATTTGGCTCGAGCAGAGGCGGACCCATTGTTCAAACTCCTGAAGTTCACTGGAGATGCTGACCAAATGGATCAAGTATGGGTTTCGTGGACCACTGAAATGTTGTCAGTGCTGGAACTTCTCGAAGTAGTGAAGTCGTATGATGTTTCGCTCGCGGAGGTGGAAGAATGGGTCAATGACCTGAGGATATGGTATGAGCGAGCCAATTTGGGAGAAGAAAAGGATCCCAAAAAAGGGAAAAAGAGGTCCCTAGAAGGGGAGTCCAGCAAAGATATTCCTGCCGAAAAAGAAGTGGTTGAGACTTCGGAGACGGAGGTTGCCGTTGAGGAGGAGAAGAAAAAGGTAAAAAAGAAGAGGAAAGCTGCAGCTATCGAAGATCCTTATACCCTTATGGTTCCAAAGCCGAAGAAGATGCCGGCGATCATTGAGAAGGGTGGATCATCATCCAATGTGGTGGTTTCTGCAGTGGAAAAAGCCTCAAAAACGCGCACAAAGTCAAATGTCGGTGGAAAGACAAAGAAGAAGGAGAAAAGTCAGAGTCCCAAAAAAGAAGAGGTGGTAATGGTGCAAGATCCTGAGGAAAAGGATCGTCCATCCGATGCGGAGGCACCAGGGTCTGCCAATGCGAATGAAGAGCTGGATCAATCTTGCCAGGCGATTGAGGACGCAAAGAGAGAAGGATTGGTATCCTCAATTCAAAGGGGCATACAGGATCCTATTCTTACGATTTCGGACCTGGAGTATATTCTGCTGCAACTTCACCTCAAGATTGCCAACAATCGGAAAAAGAAGTGATTGGATGGTATGGATGAAGGGATGGTTTTTCTCTTTCTGGAGACCGGTGCGCTGGAACAGCCAATGTGCTGACAATGTGGTGGTTACTATTAAGGGTATGGAAATCCTGATAGTAGAAGTCAGTAGCTTTTCGCGTAGCGAAGACCACGGTTTGTGGTGAAGAAGGCCAAGGAGTCTTCAGTGATGAGAGGATCAAGGTGAAAAAAGATTCTCTATGGGTAGTAGGTTAGCCAATGTGCTATAATTCCGTCCTGGAAGACGTTAAACCACAATTTGCATTTCAAGCAGCTGGCTGCTGCCGTAATGGCAGTTTTTGGCCAAAAGATCTGCATCTCCAATGTGTCCTAGGAAATCCTAGGACAGGGGGAGTGCGGAGCTGCAATTGGTATTGTAGAAAGGAGTTAGTGTTGGAAGTTGGAAGGGTTAATGAACCCGGTAATCGTATCTGGCTCAAGATGGGCTTGAACAGAAAGCCACAAGTTAAAAAAGAAGTGCCTGGGTTCTTAGGGTTTGGTAAGGGTGTGGGTTCCTTCCCCCTTTCCTTCCCCCCTGGGTTGCTCTTATCCGTGTTCTTGGTTGTTTCTTGGTTCGATCTGGAAATATAAGTTCAGGGCGATTGGGGGAGTTGATTTCCTTCCTTGGTTGTCCCCCCGTATAGGGTTTGGGGTTTGGGGTTTAGGGTTGAGGTTTAGGGTTCAGGCTGGCATTGAGTGTGTTGGACTGGTTAGGGTCCCTAAGATTCGCATTCTTGAGCACATTGACATGAAGTATAGGGGAAGAATGGGCACGTAAGCCCAGGCCCCACCGAGCGTGAGGTATCATGATAGCCCATGACCCGGACCCCTTTTTGCTATCCCGGCCAAACCTGCATCCCCCTAAATACCTGGATGTGTTGGGGGGGGGGGGGGCGAATTCCTACGAATTTGAAAGATCCTAAACTCTAAACCCTAAACCCTAAACCCCATACAAACCCTCCGTGACCGCAAGCTTGATGCCCAGGCTGGACTACTTACCTGTGGATGCCGGCATGCGCAAAGACCTGGAAGCCCCTGGGTTGAGGGACCTCAGGGCTCAGGTTTAGGGTTTAGGGTTTACGGTTTCAGGGTTCAGGGTTTAGGGTTTAGGGTTTGGGGTTTTGGGTTTAGGGGGTAGGGTTTAGGGTTTAGGGTTTAGTGTGTAGGGTTTAGGGTTTAGGGAAAAGGGTTTAGGCTTTTAGGGTTTTAGGGTTCAGGGAAAAGGGTTCAGGGTTTCGGGTGTAGGGTTTCGACTCTCAGGGCTTAGGGCTGACACAGGGTTTTGGCATGCCCTGATGAACTGTATGACTTACCCTCAACCCTAAACCCTAACCCCTAAACCCTAAACCCGAAACTCTAAACCCTAAACCCTAAACCCTAAACTCTAAACCCTAAACCCTTCACACGCCTAGACTCCAGGCGCGCCGCGCTCAGCGCGAGGCCACGCGCGCAGCCCGGGAGGAGCGCCGCGCGAGGCCGGCAGGGGGTTTGAGGAGTTGATGGTTTTTGGGCTTAGACCCTAAACCCTAAATCCTAAAGCCTAAACTCACTGCCCTGAACCCTAAACCCTTTCTGGGTTTTAGGGTTTGAGTAGAAGTCAGGGTGGGTCGTTCTGTGCAAGTTCATGGTCTGTAAGCTGAGGAAACTACGGCCTGACCTTCTTCCCCGTTTTTATTGGAACCCCCGAAGAGAGTGTCCCCAGTAGGGGGAAATCCCCATTTCAATCCTGCAAGTCTCTCGGAGGGTGCTAGTCTGTGTAGCGGTTCACCTTTGGTGTGGCAAGTGTCAAGGTCCAAAGCCTTCAGTAGGCTGCCTTTATGGAGGCGAAGCGTTCTTGCTGAAAGCTGCGGGCATCAATCACAGACCGAGCCTTTACCTCCATCAACCTGCTGCCATCATCAGCGTCTTGATATCGAGGGCTCCTCCCCTCCCATGTTCACCCCCCTGAACCCTTTGCGTCCTGGTTGTGCTCAGGAGGCAAGAAGCGAGAGATAAGAAAGAAAGGCCAGCGACCTTTGCTGCCAGAGTGACTCGGGTTGGTTTACGGTCTAGGCTTGCTGACTGTTGAGAGTGCTCTTGCTTGGGCCCCAGGTTGAGCAAAGAAGAAGTCTCTCTCAAGGACAGCCTTGCAAGTGTAGCGTTCCAGATTGGGAGCTTCGTGTGCAGCATCCGCATAATCTTTGGAATCACAGAAGGCAGCGCGATGTTTCAAGTCGCGAGCACGATAGTACGAGCAGCTGTCGAGAGTTGGAGGACGTGCTTGGCGGGGACTTCTTTGGAGCTGACGGAGTTGCGCCAGACCTGGACTGAACAGAGTTAATTACTCTTACGTGGATTCAACACGCGTCCAGTGCACAGCCCGCCGTCATCTGTCACACTGTGCTTTTCAGAAAGTCTCACGCCCTCTTTGGGAGATCTCGACAAGTCGACCGCCTTGCGCAGTGACTGAACAGTGTTGTCTGTGCGGCCTCTGACAGCCCAAATCTGCGGGTCTCAACCCAAGCAGAAAGCTGTCAGCGGCAGTCAGACACGGTACACCTGTCCAGCTTCACCAAGTCAAGGCTCGAGGTAAGAGCGAAAAAATGCCGTTCTCATTCATGAGTGTATTTCTCAACGTGCTTCTAGTACTACATGAAGATGTGGGAGCTTCCGAGACTAGGGGTACCTTATAGGGGTCCTGCAAATCCTACTATTTGAGTGTCTTTTTTGGGCTCCCTTCTATTCTTAAACCCCCATGTCGGGAAGCCCATTTCAAGCCCCAAGCTTGCCCAAAACCCAAAAACCTTTGGGCCCCACTGCAGGTCGATCCGGTTGGACGAATAATGGCAGAGTTCAGCGAAGACTGCGTTTACGAGGTGCCCTCCGCACATCCCTAAGGGTTAATAGGATTTAGGGTTAGGGTTTAGGGTTCAGGGTTCAGGGTTCAGGGTTCAGGGTTCAGGGTTTAGGGTTTAGGGTTTAGGGTTCAGGTTTCAGGGTTTAGTTCTCTACATACCTCCGTATTCTAACAAAAAACAGCCGGAAAGGATCTTTTGTTTAGAGTCTGCTCGCAGACCAACCTTGGAGCAATTGGCCGACCCTAAGCAATGAAGCCTAAACACTACACCCTAAACCCTACACCCTAACCCCTAACCCCTAAGCCCTAACTCCTGACCCCTAAACCCCTAACCCCTAGACCCCTAGACCCCTAAACCCCTAAACCCCGAAACCCCTAAACCCTAAACCCCTAAACCCTGAACCCTAAACCTAAACCTAAACCCTAAATTTTCCATGCATCGATGTTCCGCGAAGGACTTGTCACGCGAGCAAGAAGCCTTCGTTGGCTTCGAGGAGGTGAAGAGGCATGTCGCAGTGCATGAAGCAACAAGGATCCAGAGTAAGCCCTTATTCGCCTTTTGGGGGGTTTAGGGTGTAGGGTTTAGGGCTTAGGGTTTAGGGTTTAGGGTTTAGGGCTACTAGGTTACTAGGACCCAGAGTAGGCCCTTACTACGTTTTTAAGTGCTGAGGTTCGCTTACAAGCCCCTTTAAACCCCAAAAGGGCACCCTTTTTTTCATTCCTGGCTTAGTCTTGGGTCTAGGCAAGGAGTGTTAGATGGTTGTAAGGCTTTGCAGTTGACCGGAAGAGTTAGGGTTGGGGAGGGGATGCCTGTGGGAACTCACTTGTTGCCTTTTAAAAGTAACAAAGCTGAGCTCACACGCGTCGTTTTAGCATCATGCTTCTCGCACCCTAGAAAAGTTACTGGACTTACGCGGATACTGCGTTGTCGAATTCAGGGAAAGATGCCTCACCAAGACTTTCTCCCGGCAATCTCGGTTCTTGGTTCCCGGGTTTTAAGCCTAATCCCTAAACCCTAAACCCTAAACCCTGAACCCAGGGGTGCCTCCTTGGGGTCCCTATGACCCAGAGGGTCCATTTGTAGTGATATTAATGGACTTAGGTACCCAACAACCATACTGAATAAGGTTTAGGGTTTAGGGTTTAGGAGTTTAGGGTTTAGGTTTAGGGTTTAGGGTTACTAAATAAGGTTTTGGGGTACCTAATTCCATAATAGTACTACAAATGGACCCTCTGGGATATATGGGGATCCTACCATTTTGGAGATTTTTATTGGGGGTCCCCTATTTTTGTACACCTCCAAATGTTCAAGCTGAATCTTGCCCATATTCAGCCTGAATACTGGCAACCGCTGGATGGCCAATATTCAGGCTGAATATGGGCAATATTCAGCCCGAACATTTTCCAGGCAATCTTGCTCTTGGTTCCCAGGGTTAAATATTCAGGCTGAAAACTTCCCATGGGCAACATCCCGCCTGTTTTTTCGGATCTCTCTTGTGATGACCTGCCAGTAAGGATTCCCCCCACCACGAGCGAGGTTTCATGGGCGGCCTTTCCGTAAATCTTTCGGGGTCCGGATTTCGGTCATAGCGCTCACAAGTTCTTCTTTGTGTAAGCGCTTGCGCGTGCTGCCTCGGTAGCCGGGTGCCCAAGCCACGGGACGCGCACGTCAGCGGCCCAAACAGCAAACCCTAAACCCGAATTATAAACCCTATGAAACCCTATAAACCCTATCAACCCTATCAACCCTATAAACCCTATAAACCCCAAAAACCCTATAAGCCCTAAACCCTTAACCTCAAGACTTCAAGACTTTCCAGTCCGCACGGCCGAGGCTGCAGATACGGAAAGCGACCGCGGGTCGAGGAGAAAGACGCCGGAGAGCGGCCGACCCGTAAGCGGGTTTAGGGCAAGTTTAGGGTTTAGGGAGTTTAGGGTTCAGGGTTTAGGGTTTATAGATTTAGTTTTTTTGTGTAAGCGCTTGCGCGTGCACCCTCGGTAGCCGGTCGCCCCAAGCCACGGGACGCGCACGTCGGCGGTCCAAACAGCGACCCCAAAACCCAAAACCCTCAACCCTAAATCCTAAACCCTATTAAACCCGAAACCCTAAACCACAAGACTTTCCAGTCCGCACGGCCGAGGCTGCAGATACGGAAAGCGACCGCGGGTCGAGGAGAAAAGATGCCGGAGAGCGGCCGACCCGTAAGCGGGTGTAGGGTTTAGGGTTAAGGGTTTAGGGTTCAGGGTTTATAGGGTTTGGGGTTTAGTTTGTTTTGTGTAAGCGCTTGCGCGTGCTCCGTCGGTAGCCCGCAGTATTCATGGTCGGCTTGTTCCAATCCAAACGCTTCTCTATAGGACCCAAAGTAGGCCCTTATTCCGTTTCTTTAGGGTTTAGTTAGGTTCCCTGATAAGCCCCCCTTTTCATTCCTTGGTTACTCCTGGGTCTAGTTCTCGGCAAGGGGCGGAGGCGAATTTTGGATGATGGTCTTGGGTGTTGGGCAAGGGTTTGCCTAGTAGTGGTTGGCGAGCGGTTGGCTATTCGCACATGTCGACTCCCAACCCAGCCCATAGAATGCCTAGCAGAAGCATTATCCTTTTTTCCTTTCTTGGGGTTGTAGGCTCCCTCATAGGCACCTTTTTTTCTAGAAAAGAGGCAGATTATCCCTATCCTCATTCCCTTGGTTTAGAGTTCATGGGTTCCCTTATAGGCCCCTTTCTCTGCAAAGGGCGCCGGGCGCCCTTGTTGTACTCGGCAGGTATCAACAGGAGACAAAGGAGAGCACGCCGGACAACCTGAGGCGGGGTTCAGGGCTTCGTGCCTTGGACTTCCCTTGTGGTGAGCTGTAGGGCCAAATGGGGAGTAGGGTTTAGAGCTTAGGGTTTAGGGTTTAGGGGGTAAACCCTACACCCTTAAATGAGTTTCTCTTTACGCCCTAGATGCCCGAGCCCAAGCAGAACTGAGCCCACTCGCAGTCACGTGCAGGTTCTTCCTGGATGAGATCACCGAGGGTGACAAGGCAGCTACGCGGCCGGCTTGACTCAAGATACTCACTTTGCACCTGCACGGGCCTGGTGTTATGTTTGCATGGCTCAAGTTCACCATAGCCCCCTCTATGGGTCAGCTGGGAATTTTGGGACCTTTCCTTGGTGCTCGAAATAGAGTAGAGGAAGGCCATGTCATGTCCCCTGACAATCCCCGCATTAAGCATGATACAAACTACCCCAAATATACATTCGAATAAGGAAATTTCTTATGTTAGGCTCTGAACTCTTAAACGGCTGGGAGGCATGCACAGTTCTCTGGCACGTGGAGGCTCGCCGGCGCCGCGCAGTTTTCTTTGGACAGCACCTGCAACAATATGAATCCGAAGCCCTGAACTCTAAATTCAAATTCCAACCGTCACAAACCCTGCTACAGCCGACATGGTGCCAGTTCAACTCCCGCCTGTCTCCGCGTGGAGTCAGCTTCTATGAGTTGAACGAGGAGGGCAAGGCGCAAAGTCTCCCAAGCCCAAACCTAGTGACCCAGGTGCTTTTCATCGTCCTTGTAGGGTCGAGCTTACATGGGCGTCCCGTCATGGAAACGGTTTTGGGCGTAATTAGGGCCATCTCAATGTGATTGTGAGGATGCCTCGTTCCAAGAGGGTTTGGGTTTAGGGTTTAGGGTGTAGGGTGTAGGGTTTAGGGTTTAGGGTTTATAGGGTTTAGGGTTTAGGGTTTAGGGTGTAGGGTTTAGGGTTAGGGTTTAGGGTTTAGCAACTTGGTGAACTCAGCCGATCGTCTTGTTGACAGTTCGCAGTGTGGACAAAACCAGCCCGAAAATCGCTTTTTCCTTCACGGTCCTTATAAACTTACAGATCCGAACATGGCTCATGGTAGCATAGATTGCCGTTGCTAGGCTGCATTCGCTCCTCAAGGCATTGAGGTGGACTGTGTTTAGGTGTTGTAGTTTTGGGAGGGTGGCCTAGACGTAAGCCTTATAAGGTCTTTAAAGGCCAGAAACCCCAACCTTCATTTCATTACAAGATGCAGATGCCGGGTTTAGGGTTTAGGGTTTAGGGTTTAGGGTGTACGTGGCAGGTATGCTTTGTCCGAGCTGCCTACGATATCAACTTCTGAGCGACAGAAGCGGTGTAGCGGGGGATGGATTTGGTATGGCAGGGGGCCTGGATTCGAGACTGCGCTATGTAGGGGATCATGGCCGGATAGCCAACTCGAAAGTAATTCACAGGATTCACAACACCCTAAACCCTAAACCCTATATCCTAAACCCTAAACCCTAAAGCCTAAACCCTAAACCCTAAAACCCTAAACCCGAAACCCTAAAGGTTGCTAGCAGGCCTCTGCCCAGGTTCCGCGCAGCAAAGATTCTCCGGTTTTTCAGGTGTCTCACTTGTACAAAGACTGCAGAGGCATAGCAAAACGCACGCGCGGCAGGTTTGTAGGGTTTAGGGTTTAGGGTTTAGGGTTTAGGGTTTAGGGTTTAGGGTTTAGGGTTTAGGGTTTAGGGTTTAGGGTTTAGGGTGGAGGGTGGAGGGTGTAGGGTGTAGGGTGTAGGGTGTATAAGGGTTTATAAGGGTTTATAAGGGTTTATAAGGGATTATAAGGGATTATAAGGGTTTAGGGTTTAGGGTTTAGGGGCAACGCCGTACTGGAGGCATTGTCCGATGCAGAATACATTCAAGCCCCTGTCCGGTGAACATTTCGGAGACATCCACGGCAAGGCTCCTGCATTCTGACCCTAAACCCTCTTACCTATGGGGGTTTACGAAAATAGGGGACCCGCAATATGGACCCCCAAATAGAGGGATTCCCTTTTCGTAGGGACCCCAGTAAGGCACGCCCGAATATCCGAAACCCCACAAACCTGAAACTCCTTCTTGCGCATAGGCGCACCTTCTCCAAAGTGAAAGAGGGTTGGCTATGCCCAAGGCTTCTCACCCACGTAGACGCTCTGTTCCTAGAGGCTTCCGCTTGCGCCACCGTTGGTAGTATGTCTAAAGGCCACAATCCAAGGCAGAAGCCCCGTTTTCCCACTGATCCCTGTTCGTTCGCCGTTACTAGGGAATCTGTTTTAGTTCCCTTTCTTCCACTTACTTGTATGCTTACATTCGGCGGGTTCACTTTTGTCTGACTTAATGCTACTAGTAGGAAGTGTTCAAGACACCAGGTGTTAATTTGCCCCATAGGCACACCGCCTTATTGGGCATACGCATACTGTGGCCTTGGGTGTAAGAGACTGGGTGGATAGACTAAACTTCGTATTTTCTTAATGTACTGGGATTCTTTGTTCAGGGCCTACTGGGAATGGATAGATCAAACTTTGTATGTTTCATAATGTTATGGGCTTCTCTGGGCGGGTGGGTATGTTCCCGCGGGCTTTGAAAAGCTTCTCTAGTGCAAGCTAGAACATGAGATGCTGGACCTAAACTAAACCCTAAACCCTATAGACCCTATAGACCCTATAGACCTTATAGACCCTATAGACCCTATAGACCCTGTAGACCCTGTAGACCCGAAACCCTGAATGACCCGAGTCCGATCCAGCATTATGTTGCCCATTGCCCATTGCCGCCGACTTTTGCTCCTCAGTTGGGCGCGGCTAAAATTGCCGCCCCTTGCAGCAGGCCAGGTGGTCGTGTAAGCTGACAGGGTTTAGGAATTTAGGAATTAGGGTTTTGGGGTTGTTTATGTTGTTTAGGGTTTAGGGTATAGGGACGCACGTCATCTTGCCACTAGTCATGGTACCTCTGGTATCCTCTGGTGCATGTTTTGATTTAGTCACTAAACCCTAAACCCTAAACCCTAAACACTAAACCCTAAACCCAAAACCCGATAAACCCATGTCGCTTGCCAGATACTGGGAAGTCCGTTAAACGGAGTCGGAGTCCCGTTTCTGAGACGTGACAGATCCCGGCCATGATGCTGGGACATGTTGGGCAAGCTTGGAGGGGTTTAGGGTTTAGGGTTCAGGGTTTAGGGTTTAGGGTTTAGGGTTTAGGGTTTAGGGTTTAGGGTTTAGGGTTTAGGGTTTAGGGCAGTTCAGGGTTTAGGGCAGTTAAGGGTTTGGGGTTTAGGGTTTTGGATCTAGGTCTCTTTGTCGTCACATGTGTGTCACGCAGGCTGTTTATGGTCTCCTTTAAACAACTACCTCGGTCTCTTCCTGAGACGGTGTCTGCTTACGGGAAGACTTAGGGCCTTGAGCTGAGGGTTTTTGGGTCTTCTAGGGTGCAGGAGTGTGTGTAGATATGTTTGTATACACATGACATAAGCAAATCTATGAAATAGGAAAATACAGATAAGATGCATATAGAATGCAACGTCGCGCTGCGCACTTACATCCTGCGAGGTACCATGGAGTAACCCTGCCTATTTCCTTTTCTGGCTGCCAAAAAGGCACAAACAAGGGTATTGCAATTGAGCGTAAACCCTAAATCCTAAACCTTTTCACCCTAAAACCCTAAACCCCAAAACCCTAAAACCCTACAACCCTACAACCCTAAAACCCTAAAACCCTAAAGCCCTAAAACCCTGAGACCCTGAAACCCTGAAACCCTGCAACCCTAAAACCCCAAAACCCTAAAACCCTAAAACCCTAAAACCCTAAAACCCTAAAACCCTAAAACCCTAAACCCTAAACACTAAATTAAGCCCCCTAATGCCCTGAGCTTAGGAATTCCGTGGCGACCGTCGCCACCGGGCTCCGGCCCCCCACCCACGTGCCAAAGCTGCTCCCCACAAGGCTTCGGAATGGCTTTTGTTTGCATGGCTGAGAGTTTAGGGTTTAGGGTTTAGGGTTTAGGGTTTAGGGCTTATGGCTTAAGGTTTAGGGTGTAGGGTTTAGGGTGGACCCTAAATGCTTAGCCGTAGTTGGGCCAGAAATATACAGATTTGTCGCCCATGCCCACGAAATGTCAGCAGAGCAAGTCATCCCAGTCTCTTTAGACTTTCTGGGCAGAGAACGTGGGCGTACTGGTGAAGCTCATGGTTGAAAAGTCGGGGCGGTTCAAGGCGCCCAAGCCACATGAAGTTGCCATGAGAAATATGGGTTTATATGTAAACACATAAACTAGCGTGTATGCGTGTGTGTATAAATATATATATATATATATATATATATATATACATATATATATATATATATGTATATCTCTACCTCCCCAACTTCCTTATAAGAATTCTTGTGAGCTAATCTGGGCAATCTGGGTGTCCAGGCAAGGTTTAGTACTCCGCCCTCCCCCCCTACCCGGCCTCCCCCCCCCCACCCCCACCTACTCCCCACTCCCCCATACCTACAACCCCGGATCAAGAGTTTCAGGTTTAAGGGAAGGGTTTTGGGGTTTTGGGTTTAGGGTGCTCGAATATGTAGCAGCACCTGGTACATGCCTCGAATCCTCGGACCACATGCACATTCCCAGTGTGATCATATAGCCCCAAACCCCTATAATTAAGGGCTTATAGGGCTCAGGGTCCTTGAGGGTTCATTTTTTCCTTGAATATCCCTAAACCCTAGACCCTAGACCCTAAACCCTAAACCCTAAACCCTAAACCCCCCTACCCCCTCAACCCCCGAAGCTGAGACACCGCAGGATGGGAGTGACGGAGCGGTCGCGGCGGGCACGCGCGGCTCTTTGGTTCTACGGCAGCTCCATCTTTCTGGCCCTGGGGCGCCCTGGTTGGTTTAGGGTTTGGGGTTTGGGGTTTGGGGTTTGGGGTTTGGGGTTTAGGGTTTAGGGTTTAGGGTTTCTGGCCCTGGGGCGCCCTGGTTGGTTTAGGGTTTGGGGTTTGGGGTTTAGGGTTTAGGGTTTAGGGTTTAGGGTTTCTGGCCCTGGGGCGCCCTGGTTTCGGGTTCAAGGGCTTAGGGGTTTAGGGTTCAGGGGTTTAGGGTTTAGGGTTTTTGGGTTAGGGGCTTAAGAACCCCCCCACAAAAAGATATACTTCCTGATAAGGGTAATGTAGGGATTATCATTTTTTGTCCTTTTGGGGGTTCTTAGGCAAATAGTAGCTTAGGAGTTTAAGGGGCTTAGGTGTTTAGGGCTTCGGGGTTTAGGGTTTATCGGATTTTGGGGTTTAGGGTTCAGGGGTTTAGGGTTTGGCTTTAGGGCTCAGGGTTGAGGGGTTTAGGGTTATAGGGTTTAGGGTTTTAGGCTTAGGGTTCAGGGGCTTAGGGTTTAGGCTCAGGGTTCAGGGGTTATCCTTGGGAGCATTGCGGGAGTTTCAGCCTCAGTGTTTGTTTTGGCAGCTCTGGAAGGAAGTGCCCAATCGAGCTGCAAGTTCGGGGAGTTAGGTTAGCTGTGTGCTTGGGTTACACTGGTTTTTGTTTCCTCTCTCTCTCTCTCTCGCTACTCTTTTTGCTAGAGTAGCTTTACTTTGCATTTGCTTCAACAGACGTAAGCATGGCGTCAGGACGGCGTTAGGACGTGCTGTGGTATTGATGTGACCTTCCCGTCACCGAAAAAAGGGCGCGAGGCAGGAAAACCGATCGCGCTTTCTGCTAAGGCTCTCAAGCCCTTCCGGCCTAACAGGCTATAGACCTGCAAAGCCTCCCCACGCCCTCCCCAGCGCTGCAAGAAAAGCAGCCCGCACAAAGAAGTCCTTGCACACCAGTCTATGAAGTCTAAACCCGTGCATCTTGAGTATTTTGGCTAGGAGGGTATCCTATTATCCGAAACCCCCATTTGCCCACGAAGGTGTCTTCAAATCCGCAGCATGTGCTCGAAGAAGGCAAAGGCCCCAGCCAGAAGGGCAATAAGGCCTGAAATCAAGGAGGAGCGGGCGTGGTGAAGACGGATTAGGAAGTTTAGGTTTCGGGTTCATAGGTTGGGATGTTCCCCCTTACACTACCAGTCCTTATTTGAGATTATGTATAAAAGGGGGCATTATAATCTCCATTAAGGACTGTTACTTTAAGGGGGAACATCCCAGTTTATAGGGTTTAGGAGAGTTCGATTCTAGAGGAGCCTTTTCCGGGGTTGGGCTGGCAGTGGCGGAGGTCTGCCCTGAAACGCAATACCCCCGGCTCACAACCGAAAACTATAAGCCATGAACGGGACCGCCCTTTAAGGTCCAGCAGCGAAAAGGGTTAGGGTTTTAGGGTTTCGGGTTTAGGGTTTAGGGTTTAGGGTTTAGGGTTTAAAATTTAGGGTATTTAGGGCCTGAAGCAACCCTGCCACCAGGACGAGCAGCCCCTTGTTCAGGATGCAGAATCGGAGCAAGAGGCAGATGGAGGCTCCTTCCCCACGAAAGAGCCCCTAAACGGTTTAGGGTTTAGGGTTTAGGGCGGTTTAGGGTTTAGGGTTTCGGGTTTAGGGTTTAGGGTTTAGGGTTTAGGGTTTAGGGTTTAGGGTTTAGGGTGCCCACAAAACAGAGCCCCTACTTGGAGGTCCATGGTACTGATTAACCAATTCTAACTGTAATAAGAACTGTACTTAGAACCACATTAGGGCACTTAAGGGGCTTGTAAGTAGATTATAAGTACAGGTTTAATTGGTTAATAAGTACCAAGAACCTCCACGTAAACCCTTAGAGCGCAGGGCAGAAGATAGGAGAAGCAGTAGAATTGCCAAGAGTTCGATGAAAACATGCAATGCTGTAAGCAAAATGAAGAGACACCTAAAGATGGACAAGATAATAAATGAGAAGATGTCCACAAGAAGGAGAATTAATCCGAGCTTCTGTTTAATTGGTGGGGGCCCCCCCCCCCCCCTCCACAATAAGGAATGCAGGGTTCCGCAATAGTTGGACCATGGCCCTGTATTGATTCTCTATTAAAAACAATAGGCTGCAGATCCCTGAGGTGCTGTAGCTTCGCGTCTCCGCAAGCAAAACAAGAAGCCTGCCGACAGATTTTTGAACCCCCCAAAAAAAATTCCTTTAAATGTGGGGGGTTTGTCCCATACGAAATCCACCCTAATGGAAAGTAGTCTTCCGGCGGGCTTCCGGCCAAAAAAAATTCTTTAAATGTGGGGGTATTAATTAAACTGATGCTCGGATTAACACAGAAACTAGAACCCCCCAAAAAAAAACAAACAAACAGCAAGGATTACTAGGACGACAAAGCTTTAGGGTTTGGGGTTCAGGTGGCTCTGGGTCGGAAATGCAGCTGCATCGCTTCGCAGTTGAGCGCTTTTCTGAGGGTTCATAGGGAGTTTCGGGTTTCAAGAACCCCAAACCCCGAACCCGAAACCCTAAACCCTAAACCCTAAACCCTAAACCCTTTAGGACGTTATATGAAGCTTGCAACGTCTGCCACCACTTTGTTGCTCTGCCAGGGCCGAAAACGGATGCGGAGCTGGTGCAGTACCAGCTTGCTGTTGGCTTCGTTCCCTGGAGATGGTGGCAGGTTTTTTTTGGGTCTAGGGTCGAGGGTCTAGGGTTTAGGGTTTAGGGTTTAGGGTTTAGGGTTTAGGGTTTAGGGTGCTTTTAGCATGTACTGTGGGGGTTAAGGATCAAGCAGGGTTTTGGGGGATGTTCAGAATGATGGCAGGCATGCAAGAGGAACAACCTGCAGCATGAACCCGATTTGGAGGTTGAGGCTTGCAGTTGTGCTACAATGGGCAAAGGATCCGAAGAACAAACAGGGCCTCGCACTTTCATCCCAGACTCTAAACCCCCAACCCCGTAAGGGTCGTTCTCTAAATTGGGGTCCCTTTTGGGGTCCTTTTTGTACGGTGCCGTAATATGTAGGGGCCCCCCCAAAAAAGAGAACCGAACTTAGGGAGTTACCCATGAATGCCCAGGCAGTGTACCATGTGATATACACCTTCTGCGGATTCATCCTCGTCTTTTGGGCTTGTCGGCATCAATATCTCAACGCCTACGGCCTGGACTGGGAGCTCTACACGTGTTTCGGTTCCCAATTTCTCGTAACCTTACCCAGAGGTTCCCTACCCCTTCTAGAGCGATCTAGAGAGCGCAGATTAGGGTTTAGGGTTTAGGGGTTTAGGGGTTTAGGAGTTTAGGAGTTCAGGGGTGTGAGTCAGAACTTCCAGATACCGGCGTTTCCTTGATCTTGGGCATTGGGGGGGCGGCGGTTGTCTTTGCACACAGCAGTAATCCCACCCAACACCCGAACACGTATGACCCCGAAGTCAAAAACCCAAATCCCAACATCCTAAACCCCTAAATCCCTAAACCCTAAACCCTAAGAGCAAAGCCAGGTTTTGGTTTGTGGAGAGTGTGGTCACGCACCTCATATGCGGTGCTACCCCACAGTCGTTCCTGCGCTCCATCCTGCCCATCTTGAGTGAGCGCTACGATCTCATGAAGGACCCTGCCTTACTTGTTTTTAGCCTGAAGTATGGGGAAGTATAGGTTCCATATTATATTATGTATATGCATATAATCGTACACGTATTTATATATGTGAAGTACCCACCTCCTTAGAGTTACAGCCGCAGCTCTCCCACTTTCCTTGCCGAAAATTTGGGCCCCGTGACCCATTGAGGGGGGGGGGGGGGTGCTGTATAGGATTTAGCATGTAGGGTGCAATGAGCTATGCTGTTTTCCCCCTAAACATTAAAGCCCTAAACCCTAAACCCCAAACAGGACACAGTGAGCATTGGAATCTACGCACAGCTGGGCGACCCACTCGGCTACGTTTGCGCAACCGTCGTTGTGTTCACCATGGTGGCTTGGTAGCCCAGTGGTACCGTTTTCCATTTGGTTGGTTCAAGGTTCGCTTATAAAGTAACCAACCCCAAAAAGGGCACCCCTAAACCCTAAACTCTAAACTCTAAACCCTAAACCCTTGTTGTAATATGGTCGCTGGGCTACCAAGGTGGTGCCCAATATCTTCAACTACCTGCAGCCCGTGACGGCAAGACTGACCAGGATTGCATGCAGGTAGCACTCGAGATCCATTCCTTGAGCGCCTTAGGGTTTAGGGTTTAGGGTTTAGGGTTTAGGGTTTAGGCTAACGGTTTAGGGTTTAGGGTTTAGGGTTTAGGGTTTAGGGCTACCCGTACAAGTGCCACGAAATTCAAGAACTATTCTGAAGGTTCCATTTTGCAGTACAGTACAGTAAACTCCCAAAAGTTGGAACATCATTATCCCCATACCCCAAGAGAGTTACTAAAGGGAATTCCAGCACTACTCGTTCAACTTTGTGGAGTTTACTGTAACCCTAACCCTAAACCCTAAACCCTAAACCCTAAACCCTAAACCCTAAACCCTAAACCCTAAATGTCCACAGACAAAGGCCGCTTGAAGTGGGTTGAAAGTTTGTAACAGACAGCTTTGCTGTATCAATTATCCATGCACCTCTATGAATGCCCTTCGAGACTCTGGCACAGCTGTGCTCTGTCACATTGGGCTGGACAAGGCTGGACTGTATCGCTCCTAAACTGTGCTCTTTGTCTGAGAAGGTGCCATCCAGAAGAAGTGGAAGCACGCCTAAACCCCCCCCCCCCCCTAAACCCTAAACCCTAAGCCCTAAACCTTAAACCCTAAACCCTAAACCCTAAACCCTAAACCCTAAACCCCTAAACAAACGCTACACACTAAACCCTAAATCCCAAGCGAGTGTCTCATGCCCTCAGCAGAGGATGTCTTATTGGCCCATTCCGCAGGTCGGGAGTCAGGACGGGGGGCTGAAACTTCCATGCATCCGGGAATCATATGTTTCTTAAGGCTTACATGGACATGTTTTAAAACAATGTTCACTATATGTATCGAAATATTTGTGTTTTAATTTTCCTTACTTCTTCATTAATTTACTTAATATTTATGTTCTCGTCTCCTGTGACTCCGAAGCCACCAGGCCGCCAATTCCCAGGGCGAGAACTTGCAAGCGACAGGCGGATTGATGCAGATGTGCGCTCGTCAGACTCTTGGATGCTGAGTTTAGGTGGCCTTCGCATGCCCCCCCCCCCCCCCCCCCCCCCCCTGTAGTGGCAGCTTTTTAATCGGGATTATAGTAACCCCCTCTTTTATAGTCCCTGTATTAAGGACTGTTAGTATAAGGGGGAACATCCCAATAGGTAGCCTTTACAAACTTTTTGTTTTTAATTGTAAAGCGCTTTTATATAACCAAAAGGTTAAACTGGTTTAGGGTTTAGGGTTCTTCCCCTGGATTTCTCAGCTACTGAGGATTGAAGAGGCCACACGAGGTCATCGGCGCCTGCTTTGCCTACTAGAGGACCGGCGCATTCACTTTCGAGTGTATCATGTTTCGACGCAGACCCCCTAAACCCTAAACCTTAAATCCTAAACCCTAAGCCTAAACCCTAAACAAGTCAGCCTTTGTACACTTGTTGGAGGACATTCCGCAGCTCGTCGTGGGCCTGATCTTTGCCGTATTCTCTTCGTATGCGGAAGGTGCTGGGAACTGCGTGCGCACGCGATGGCCGCTTTAGGTATTCTTTAGATATGTACGTCGGCGTAAGAGTGACTACTTGGAGGGTCGGAGGACTTAGGAAGTAGTTATCTAATAGAGTTATAAGTAGGATAATTCCAATTAGGGTCCCCTTTAGGGTACTTATAAGTCTGCTTACTATCTACTTACTAAGTCCCCCGACCCTCCAAGTAATTCCTGCACGGAAGGTGCGGCGATATCACCGTTTATTATTGTGAACATCGCGGTGACCTCCGCAAAGGCTTTTGCGGTTCTCTTTGGCAGGCCTCTGTGCCTAGCTTGGATGGCCTCGAAGCAGATGCCTTGGCCGGCACACAGCATCGCTGCCAGAGATGTGCACACCACAATGGTTCCTAGGTAGGCTTCCCTGGGACATTTTGTGATTTTCCTAATTTTCCCTTATCGGGTTTTAAGAGGATCATATTCAGGAATATCCCTAAACTCTAAACCCTAAACCCTAAACCCTAAACCCCTAACCTTTTTAGAGGGCCATCCCTAGGTTATCAGCCTGTTCGGAGAAGCATGGAAGCATCGTATCCTCGAGGAGCTCCTTGGTGAGGAGCGTGCCTCAAAAGACACGCGTTTCGCCGCAGAGGCTTGGGAGCCCACTGGTACCCTTTACCCTTTTTTTGGTTCTGGGTTCCCTTGTAAAGTAACCAGCCCAAAAAAGGGTGCCCGGTATTATAATATTAATATGGCTACTGGGCTATCTACTAAGGAGGGGGAGCTCTTCAAGATGTTCCTCACTTCTTTGCAGAATGGTCCCTCTGGTACCATCGACTGGCTGCAGCAGGATAAGTGGCGTCGCACCCACGACATCGCGGTGCTCTTCGCGTTGAGCAAGGACGTGTCTTCTAGGGAGGCTCCCGGCTTGATAACCAAATGGTCGCTGCTCCACGGGCAGGCCGCCATGTTTGGCAAAGACCTTAACTCGTACGTCGCCTTTCTACAGGGGCTCAACGACAGCATAAGCAAAGAGCGCATGAGCGCCTTCATGAGGCCCACGTGCCCGCAACCACTCTTGGGCCTGCTTTGGCTAGCGGCCTGTAACGGTGTTGAATCAAAGATGCTGCTCGAGCTTCGGAGTAAGCTTCTGATGGATGCTGCCACGGCACGCATCATTCTGACCTCTGCAGACACCGGCTTCGACAATCCCTCCACCACCGTGCGGCTCTTTCTCTGCCAGGCAATGATGGTGGTCCCATGGAGCGAGTTTCCGCAAGAAGCAGCTCAAGTGGCACGGCTTGCCATCACGGAGTCTGATCCAGTTCTTCAACCTGCAGCTTGGGGAGCTTTGGCCTTGCAGCCGAGCTTGGACATATTGAAACCGGAACTACGTAACGGTGGGCATTTCGAGTTAAAGAACGGCTTTGAGACCACTAACTACGCCGCCACAAGCCGTCTTCGTCGTGCTTGTCGTGCTGTGGAGATGTTAGACCGATGTTCGGCTGCTGCTTGCGACTGTGAGGCAAGTCTGGCGCGCATTCTAGACCTTAAAGGCACACCCGCTGATTTACGCCCGGCCTTCCAGGCTTTGTTATTTCATGGCTTCTTTTCCACGGCATTGAACAGCAGCTCCAGCAAGGCACTGTTGTCCCAGATGCGTGATCCGACGACAACAGGTAGGTACGGACAGACGGTCCTAGACTTTCCAGCGGATGTTCCCTTGCAAGCAGATTGCACCCATGATTTGAGCGTGGTTCTCCAAGACGACTCCATACCATACGTCGACAAATGGGGTGTGTGCAAGCTGCTTAGCCACGCAGGTCAGCAATGTTTTGAGGAGGCCTTGACACGGCTGTGGGCGACCGAAGCAGATAACTCGCAGACGTGCTTTGCCTACGCTTTGCGATTTGTTCCGGGTGGCGAGCCTAGCGTAGAGCATGTGGAAAAGGTGATTGGGATGCTTGACAATGTCGTCTCCGACATTCGCCGAGAAGCATTATTCGACACTCTCAAGAAGCTAGCAGGGAAGCTTCGCCCGCAGCAAGTCAAACGCTTAATGGCGATCTGCACAGGTGCCTTGAAAGATGCTTCCACTTTCAACACGATTGGTAGGGACTGTCTCCAGCTGCTTGCAGTCCTGGGTCAGTTTGTGAAGATGGAGATGCTGGAGAGCATCATGCCAACAGTCAGAGATCTGCTTTGCAAGGAAGACTTGGATCCACTGCATCGCGCCGAGATTTGCAGGTTGCTGGCAGCTTGGGGAACTATCCCTCCTGTTGTGGGCTGCATTCCAGACTTGGCAAAGCTTCTCCACAGCACGGACAAGGAGGTCCGCAGCGCCGCCTGCCTTGCCCTTGGGTCACTTGATGCTATTCCCGCGGTCATCGAGCACATTGAAAGATTGCTGGATATTGCGTGTGAAGATCCGGATCAGCAGCAAGCTGGAGGCACTGCCTGGTCAGCTCTTCTAAATCTTGATGTTATTCACAACGGCCTGGCGACTTCTCAAGTGCACCAGCGCCTGAAGGCAATGGTGTCAGCCTTGCAGAACTTTGATATAGGCCCAGATCCACACGTCAGGACCGGTCCGGGCTTCAACACCCTGCGTTGCGGCTGCCTCAGCGCACTGCTGTGTGGCGAGATTGGGCGTCTCGAGAGCCTTGCAAGGCAAACCATCCACGCCAACACCGCCCAGAGCATCTCGGGGTTTTTTGACGACTTGCGGCGCTTAAAGAAGCAGCAGATGCTCCCAACCCCGACCGATCCCCTGATGCAAGGCTTGATAGCAGTGGTCTCCAGGGAGCTGCGAGATGATGGCGAGCAGCCTCCTTCAAGGACCTAAACCCTAAACCCTAAACCCTAAACCCTAAACCCTAAACCCTAAACCCTAAACCCTAAACCCTAAACCCTACACCCTACACCCTACACCCTAAACCCTAAACCCTAAACCCTAAACCCTAAACCCTAAACCCCAAGCGAGCAGCCTCCTTCAAGGACAGCTGAGGATCCACCCGAGCTGCTCTTCGACGCCTCAGGAGCCGTAACTTACTGCTGGTTAGCAGGGAAAAAGGGAATGAGGGCCCTATATATATATATATATGTATATATATATATGTATATATATATATATATGTGGCATGGACCTTTAGGGTCAATTTGGCACGCCCCTTTGTTTACTATTTACAAAACTTCTTGAAAGTAGTAGTGGTAGTAGTAGTAGTAGTAGTAGTAGTAGTAGTAGTAGTAGTAGTAGTAGTAGTAGTAGTAGTAGTAGGAGTAGTAGGAGTAGTAGTAGTAGTAGTAGTAGTAGGAGTAGTAGTAGTAGTAGTAGTAGTAGTAGTAGTAGTAGCAGTAGTAGTAGTAGCAGTAAATGTAGATCCAGCCGGCCAACAGCCAGACTTAGGCAAGCACCCTCGCTTCGTGTTTCCTGTGACTTGGTAGGGTCCAGAGGTTTGTCGTGTGTCCCCTCCCTTCGTCCCTTCGTGTTGTAAGGGTTTTGTAAGGGCTTTGGAGGTTTGTGTGCTTCCCCTTTCTCGTTCTTATAGGTTTTGGGGGAGCATCAAAATGATTATCATATATGATGTGTTTCCGTGCTCGTATTATGAGGGCTAGTGCCTGCCCTAGAGGTTTGTCGTATGTCCCCCCGCTTCGTGTTCCTGTGATTTGGTAGGGGGCTAAAGGTTTGTCGTGTGTCCCCTCCCTTCGTCCCTTCGTGTTGTAAGGGTTTTGGGAGGGTCCTGGAGGTTTGTCGTATGTCCCCTTTGTTCGTGCTTGTAGGGTCTGGGGAGTGTGTAGATGATAATCACATATCATGTGCTTCCGTGCTCGTATTATGAGGGGCTAGTGATTGGCCTGGAGGTTTGTCAGATGACACCCCCGCTTCGTGATCCTGTGATTTGGTAGGGGCCTAAAGGTTTGTAGTGTGTCGCCTCCCTTCACTCCTTCCTATTGTAAGGGTTCTGTGAGGGCCCTGGAGGTTTGTCGTATGTCCCCTTTCTTCTTGCTTGTAGGGTTTGGGGAGCATCTAGATGATAGAGGTTTGTCGTATGTCGTCTCCCTTCGTCCCTTCGTGTTGTAAGGGTTTTGTGAGGGCCCTGAAGGTCTAGGGCAGTTACTAGCGCCTCATAGTACGAGCACGGAAGCAAATGATAATGACAATCATCTAGACGCTGCCCAAATCCTACAAGCACGAAGAAAGGGACATACGGCAAATTTGCAGGGCCCTCACAAAACCCTTACAACAAGAAGGGACGAAGGAAGGGCACATACGACAAACCTCTAGGACCCTCACGAAACCCTTACAACACGAAGGGACGAAGGGATTGTATCTAATTTCGTATATGGTAAAATGACATACGACAAATCTCCAGGACCCTAGCAAATGACATGAACACGAAGCAGGGAGACATAAAACAAACCTCTAGGGCAGTCACTAGCCCCTCATAATACGAGCACGGAAGCAAATCATATATGATAATCATCTAGACGCTCCCCACGCCCTACAAGCACGAAGAAAGGAGACATACGATAAATCTTCCAGGTCCAACAAAACCCTTGCAACTCAAAGGGACGAAGGGAGGGGGCACACGACAAACCTCTTTAGGCCCCTACCACATCGCAGGAACAGAAAGCGGCGGGACATACGACAAACCTCTATGACAAACACCAGCCCCTCATAATACGAGCACGGAAGCAAATGATATATGACAGTTTTCTAGAAGATCCCCAAACCCTCTAAGAAGAAAGAAAGGTGACATACGACAAACCTTCCCCCAACAAAGCAATTTCAACACGAAGGGACGAAAGGAGGGGACATTCGACAAGTCTCTGGCCCCTACCAAATCTCAGGAACACGAAGCGTGGGGACATACGACAAATCTCCAAGGGCCCTCAGAAAAATTTTATCAGCCTTACAACACGAAGGGACGAAGGCAGGGGACATACGACAAACCTGTAGGCCCCTACTACATCACAGGAACAAGGAAGCGGGGGGGGGGCATACGACAAACCCCTAGGGCAGTCACTAGCCCCTCACAATACGAGCACGGACTCAAGTTATATGTCAGTCGTCTAGACGCTCCCCAATCCCTACAAGTGAGAAGAAAGGGGACACACGGCAAATTTGCAGGGCTCTCACAAAAACCCTTGCAACACGAAAGGACGAAGCGAGGGAACGTATGACAAACCTCTAAGCCCCTACCAAATCACAGGACCAAGGAAACGGGGGGGACAAATGACAAACCTCTAGGACAGCCACTAGCACCTCATAGTTTGAGCACGGAAGCAAATCATATATGACGATCATCTAGACTCTAGACGCTCCCCCAAACCCTACAAGCTCGAAGAAAGTGGATATACGACTAGCCTCCAGGGCCCTCACAAAACCCATACCACCCATACAACGCGAAGGGACGAAGGAAGGGGACATACGACAAACCTCTAGGGCAGTCAGTAACCCCACATAGTACGAGCACGGAAGCAAATGATGTATGGTAATCATCTCGACGCTCCTCAAACTCTCCAAGCACGAAGAAAGGGGACACACGACAAACCTTCAAGGCCCAACAAAACCCCTACAACACGAAGGGGCGAAAGGAGGGGACATACGACAAAGCTCTAAGCCCCTACCAAATCTCAGGAACAGGAATCGGGGGGACATACGACAAACCTCTAGGGCAATCACTAGCCCCTCACAATACGAGCACGGAATCAAATTATATGTCAGTCGTCTAGACGCTCCCCAAACCCTACAAGTGAGAAGAAAGGGGACACACGGCAAATTTGCAGGGCTCTCACAAAACCCTTGCAACACGAAAGGACGAAGCGAGGGAACGTATGACAAACCTCTAAGCCCCTACCAAATCACAGGACCAAGGAAACGGGGGGGACAAATGACAAACCTCTAGGACAGCCACTAGCCCCTCATAGTTTGAGCACGGGAGCAAATCATATATGACGATCATCTAGACTCTAGACGCTCCCCCCAAACCCTACAAGCTCGAAGAAAGTGGATATACGACTAGCCTCCAGGGCCCTCACAAAACCCTTACCACCCATACAACGCGAAGGGACGAAGGAAGGGGACATACGACAAACCTCTAGGGCAGTCACTAACCCCACATAGTACGAGCACGGAAGCAAATGATGTATGGAAATCATCTCGACACTCCTCAATTCTCCAAGCTCGAAGAAAGGGGACACACGACAAACCTTCAAGGCCCAACAAGCCCTACAACACGAAGGGGCGAAAGGAGGGGACATACGACAAAGCTCTAGGCCCCTACCAAAGCTCAGGAACAGGAATCGGGGGGACATACGACAAACCTCTAGGGCGATCACTAGCCCCTCACAATACGAGCGCGGAATCGAATTATATATATATATATATATCTCAGTCGTCTAGGCTCCCCAAACCCTACAAGCACGAAGAAAGGGACACACGCAAACATTAATTAACCCTAGACCCCCCAACCCAAAACCCTCTGAGGGTTTTATTGGTGTTGAAGGATTTCTTGGGGGCCTGAACCCCCCCCCTAATTCGGAATAGGGTTTAAAAGGCGGGCTCGGTTTCGGGAGGTTTTTCCGGAAAGTATTTTTATTATTGGGGGGGTATTTAATAAAAGGGGGAAGGGATTATGATAATCATCTAGACACTCCCCAAACCCTGCAAGCACGAACAAGGGGACATACGAAAAACCTCCAGAGCGCTCACGAAACCCTTACAACACGAAGGGACGAAGGGAGGGGACAAAAGATAAACCTCTAGGCCCCTCCCAACTCACAGGAACACGAAGCAGGGGGGCATACGACAAACCTCTAGGGCAGTCAATAGCCCTCACAATACGACCACAGAAGCAAATGTCTTATGACAATCATCTAGATGCCAAGAAAGGGGACACACGACAAACCTGTAGGCCCCTACTACATCACAGGAACAAGCGGAGGGCATACGACAAACCTCTAGGGCAGTCACTAGCCCCGCACAATACGAGCCCGGAATCAAATTACATATGTCAGTCGTCTAGACGCTCCCCAAACCCTACAAGCAAGAAGAAAAGGGACATACGGCAAATTTGCCGGGCTCTCACAAAACCCTTGCAACACGAAAGGACGAAGCGAGGGAACGTATGACAAACCTCTAAGCCCCTACCAAATCACAGGACCAAGGAAACGGGGGGGACAAATGACAAACCTCTATGACAGTCACTAGCCCCTCATAGTTTGAGCACGGAAGCAAATCATATATGACGATCATCTAGACTCTAGACGCTCCCCCCCAAACCCTACAAGCTCGAAGAAAGTGGATATACGACTAGCCTCCAGGGCCCTCACAAAACCCTTACCACCCATACAACGCGAAGGGACGAAGGAAGGGGACATACGACAAACCTCTAGGGCAGTCACTAACCGCACATAGTACGAGCACGGAAGCAAATGATGTATGGTAGTCATCTCGACGCTCCTCAAACTCTCCAAGCACGAAGAAAGGGGACACACGACAAGCCTTCAAGGCCCAACAAAACCCCTACAACACGAAGGGGCGAAAGGAGGGGACATACGACAAAGCTCTAGGCCCCTACCAAATCTCAGGAACAGGAATCGGGGGGACATACGACAAACCTCTAGGGCGATCACTAGCCCCTCACAATACGAGCGCGGAATCGAATTATATATATATATATATATATCAGTCGTCTAGGCTCCCCAAACCCTACAAGCACGAAGAAAGGGGACACACGCAAACATCCCACGAAGGAACGAAGGGAGAGGAATTACGACAAACCTCTAGACCCCTACCAAATCACAGGAATACGAAGCGGGGGGGCACACGAGAAATCTTTAGGGCAATCAATACCCTCATAGCGACTGCGGAAGCAAATGATATATGATAATCATGTAGACACTCCCTCAACCCTACAAGCACGAACAAAGGGGACATATGAAAAACCTCCAGAGCGCTCACGAAACCCTTACAATACGAAGGGACGAAGGGAGGGGACAAAAGATAAACCTTTAGGCCGCTCCCAACTCACAGGAACACGAAGCAGGGGGGCATACGACAAACCTCTAGGGCGGTCAATAGCCCTCATAATACGACCACGGAAGCAAATGACTTATGATGACAATCATCTAGACGCCAAGAAAGGGGACATACGACAAACCTCCAAGGCCGAATGCAACCCTCACAACACGAAGGGACGAAGGGAGGGGACATATGACAAGCCTCTGGCCCCTACCAAATCTCAGGAACACGAAGCGGGGGAATATACAACAAACCTCTAGGGCAGCCACTAGCCCCTCATAGTACGAGCGCGGAAGGAATGATTTTTGACAATTATCTAGACAATCCCCAAACCCTACAAGCACGAAGAAATCGGACATGCGACAAACCTCCGGGGCCCTCACAAAACCCTTACAACACGAACGAAGAAAACAACTCATACAAACCTCTGGGCCCCTACCAAATCACAACAACACGAAGCGGGGGGACATACGACTAACCTCTAGGGCAGTCACTAACCCCTCAAGATGGGGGGTGAAAGGGATTATGGGAGATGATGGGGAATGATGATGGGGGATGATGGGGGATGATGCGGGATGATGGGAGATGATGGGGGATGATGGGGAATGATGGGGGATGACGCGGGATGAGAGACATGATGGGGCATGATAGGGGCTGATCGGGGACGATGATGGGGGCCTGATGGGGGATGATGGTGGATGATGGGGGGGTGAAAGGGATTATGAGAGATGACGGGGAATGATGATGGGAGATGATGGGGGATGATTGGGGGATGATGGGGCATGATGGGGGATGAGAGAAACGATGGGAGATGATGCGGGGTGATGTGGGATGGGCAATGAGCGGGTATGTCTGAAATCCTGGAAAAGACAAATCCCGGGGTTTGATTTTAAAGGGTTTTAATTCTTTTTCGGCATCTTAACTTTTTATGAACTCCTTACACCATCAAATCCGGTATTTGATTTTTGTTAAGGGTTTCAAGGATATTACCCTAAACCCTAAACCCTAAACCCTAAACCCTAAACCCTAAACCCTAAACCCTAAACCCTAAACCCTAAACCCTAAACCCTAAACCGAACCCCGGGATTTAGTTCTTTAAGGATTTCAATGATTTTTTGGGCATTTTAAATTTCATGAAATCCTTGAAAAATTAAATCCCGGGATTTAGTTTTTCAAGGATTTCAAGGATTTCATAAACTTTAAATACCGGAGCTCCTGCAAAAGCAAACGCCCCCCTCCCCACTCAGAGTACGGGAAGACCACGCGGATTTTAAAATTTATGAAATCCTTGAAATCCTTGAAATCCTTGAAAAACCAAATCCCGGGATTTAATCTTTCCAAGGATTTCATAAAATTTATAATGCCCCAAAAAAGCCTTGAAATCCTTAAAATATTAAATCCCGGGATTTGATTTTTTAAGGATTTCAAGGATTTTTTGGGCATTTTAAATTTTATGAAATCCTTGAAAAATTAAATCCCGGGATTTGATTTTTCAAGGATTTCAAGGACTTCATAAAATTTAAATACCGGAACTCCTGCAAAAGCAAACCCCCCCCCCCTCCCCTCTCAGAGTGCGGGAAGACCACGCGGATTTTAAAATTTATGAAATCCTTGAAATCCTTGAAAAATTAAATCCCGGGATTTGATTTTTCAAGGATTTCATGAAATTTAAAATGCCCAAAAAATCCTTGAAATCCTTAAAAAAATCAAATCCCGGGATTTAATATTTTAAGGATTTCAAGGATTTTTTGGGCATTTTAAATTTTATGAAATCCTTGAAAAATTAAATCCCGGGATTTAATTTTTCAAGGATTTCAAGGATTTCATAAAATTTAAATACCGGAACTCCTGCAAAAGCAAACCCCCCCCTCCCCACTCAGAGTACGGGAAGACCACGCGGATTTTAAAATTTATGAAATCCTTGAAATCCTTGAAAAACCAAATCCCGGGATTTGATTTTTCAAGGATTTCATAAAATTTAAAATGCCCAAAAAATCCTTGAAATCCTTAAAATATTAAATCCCGGGATTTGATTTTTTAAGGATTTCAAGGATTTTTTGGGCATTTTAAATTTCATGAAATCCTTGAAAAATCAAATCCCGGGATTTATTTTTCAAGGATTTCAAGGATTTCATAAAATTTAAATACCGGAACTCCTGCAAAAGCAAACCCCCCCTCCCCACTCAGAGTACGGGAAGACCACGCGGATTTTAAAATTTATGAAATCCTTGAAATCCTTGAAAAATCAAATCCCGGGATTTGATTTTTCAAGGATTTCATGAAATTTAAAATGCCCAAAAAATCATTGAAATCCTTAAAAAAATCAAATCCCGGGATTTAATATTTTAAGGATTTCAAGGATTTTTTTGGCATTTTAAATTTTATGAAATCCTTGAAAAATTAAATCCCGGGATTTGATTTTTCAAGGATTTCAAGGATTTCATAAAAATTAAATACCGGAACTCCTGCAAAAGCAAACCCCCCCCCTCCCCACTCAGAGTACGGGAAGACCACGCGGATTTTAAAATTTATGAAATCCTTGAAATCCTTGAAAAATCAAATCCCGGGATTTAATTTTTCAAGGATTTCATAAAATTTCAAATGCCCAAAAAATCCTTGAAATCCTTAACAGAATCAAATCCCGGGATTTAATATTTTAAGGATTTCAAGGGTTTTTTGGGCATTTTAAATTTCATGAAATCCTTGAAAAATCAAATCCCGGGATTTAAT
The DNA here is from genome assembly GCA_905221605.1 of Symbiodinium natans. Classification (NCBI taxonomy): domain Eukaryota; class Dinophyceae; order Suessiales; family Symbiodiniaceae; genus Symbiodinium; species Symbiodinium natans. The sequence goes on from CAJNDS010000129.1 coordinate 34,590, forward strand.
TTCTCAAGGATTTCAAGGATTTCATAAATTTTAAAATCCGCGTGGTCTTCCCCGTACTCTGAGTGGGGAGGGGGGCGGTTTGCTTTTGCAGGAGTTCCGGTATTTAAATTTTATGAAATCCTTGAAATCCTTGAAAAATCAAATCCCGGGATTTGATTTTTCAAGGATTTCATAAAATTTAAAATGCCCAAAAAATCCTTGAAATCCTTAAAATATTAAATCCCGGGATTTGATTTTTTTAAGGACTTCAAGGATTTTTTGTGCATTTTAAATTTCATGAAATCCTTGAAAATCAAATCTAGGGATTTCCCCGGCGGCAAAAGAGGCGTGCCAAATAGACCCTAAAGGTCCTACGTACATATATATATATATATATGCATATGCACATATATATATATATGTATATGTCTATGTATATATATATATATATCTATCTATCTATATGAGGGTATATATACATACCCTTGAAGGGATTATTTAAAGTGCCTCTAAGCAACAGGAACGATGAAGCCCGAGCAGCTGCAGGCGCTCGTGATCCGAAGCATGAAGCTTACTTCGCCTTCAGTTGAACTTTGTGTTTTTTCGGTTTCCTTCAGTTGAACTTTTGATTTTTTGGGTTTCCTCATTTTAGTAGGAATACTGAAGTTTAACCTTTTTGTCCCCGTTGGTTATTGGAGAAGTAAGGAAAGCCATCCCGCCTGCGCAGCTCCACAATTGCGCTCCCATGCTGATGCACATGCTCCTAGGGCTGTTTAGGGTTCAGGGTTCAGGGTTCAGGGTTTAGGGTTTAGGGTTTAGGGTTTAGGGTTTAGGGTTTAGGGTTTGTTTTTTAAGTTTCCGCTTCTTGAGGTTAAGAGAGGGTCGAATCTAGAAGATTGTGTTGAGAGAGTTTTTCTTTTTTTGATGGGGGTTGGCGATAGTCGTGGTACCTGGACCTGATTGGGTCCTGATCTTAATCGGATTCTACTATTTGGGGGTCAGTTTTAGGGGTCCCTTTGTTTCGTAAACCCCCATGTGGCGCCGAGGTTCTCTAGGTTCGACGAACCAAATAACCCATGGTTGTTTACGGAGCTACAGCGCTTGGGCAGTCAGCTGAACATGGTCGAAGATCCTTTGTTTCTTGGTAGCCCAGTGGTGCCCTTTTGCCTTTTTGTTGTTGCCTTTGCTAGGCTCCCTTATAAAGTAGAGGGTATCCTTATTGAAATTTTGCTTCTGGGCTACCAAGGTTTATACAATTTGCCACTCGGATGTTCGCCATCAGGAGATATAATGGCACCACTCCGATTGATTTCATCCCTGCCGAGGCCCTGCGTCGACTTGAGCTTGCATAGAACATGTACTTGGAGGGTCGGAGGACTTAGGAAGTAGTTATCTAATAGAGTTATAAGTAGGATAATTCCAATTAGGGTCCCCTTTAGGGTACTTATAAGTCTGCTTACTATCTACTTACTAAGTCCCCTGACCCTCCAAGTAGGGTCCCTAAACCCTAAATGGGACCCTAAACTTTATAGCGGTTGTTTTTCGAAGAAGTGTCCAGGCTGCAGGTGTGGGGGATAAAGATCCCCACACAGAATTCGCAGGCGGATGTGCCCAAGCCCAAACCCCGAATTTAATTCATTCCAAACCCTGTACAGTACTGGAGGCTCGGCTGCAGAGCTGTTGTCCTGTATGTGGCTTACGGCTCTGCCGCCCACAGTCCCAGGGTTCAAGTACTTAAAGAGTCAATCAACTGTTGACCCTTCCTTTCGGGAACAAAATATACCTGCATACCTACATACGTAACTACACACACACTATATAGATATACATTGTATAGACACATATATATATGTATCTATAAAGATGTATTTGTTTGTGCATTTTATATTTACATTTTCTTTTATTTATATTTATAATTATATACCACCCCCCTCCAGAACCTGCCCAAAACATATTAAAATGGAAAATGCAGCCTTGCAAATCGGAATGGTAGAGGTCAAAATTCCGCTATGTACTGCACATCTTCAGGAAGTCATCCATCCCAAACAAAAGTCTCATAATCTGCCTCGACGCGGTTGGGCCCTTATCCTCTGATATAAACTAGCCATCTGGTGTCCAAAGGATTGCATGGTTTCAGAAGACACTGAATGCAGAGTTTTACTCTGTAAGTCAAATAATATACACCTTACATCCGATGTTGCCCGTATTTTGTTTCGGTAATCGCATTTAGGGTGTGTTTCCATTCTCTATGGCCGACGAGTATATAAAGTCCGTAGAATCCAGATTGAGCTTCGATTTCCATATCAGCAAAGCCTTCACTCCTTGCAATCGCGAGACTGTTTCTACCTACAGTTTTGCAAAGCTAGGGATCATGGTTTCAACTTATATAGGCAAATGCCTTTAACCTTCAATTTAAATTTCTTTCCTAGACGAAGATGGGGATTGTTACGCTTCTTTTGCACACGGGTGGTTCTCAAACTTACGATCCCGTTTTGGGTACCACAAAATGGGACCCTATTTTGGAGAAGTGACGAGAAGTGACCATATAACAACTGCCAGATTAAGACCCTAAACCCTAAACCCTAAGCCCCTCAAGTTGATGAAGGACCTCAGGTCTGGGTTCTTACGGCCACCAGGAGTCAAATCGAGTCTAGGTCTGGTGAGCTGCTCAACTTCTTGGGGTTTAGGGTTTGGGGTTTAGGGTTTAGGGCTTCGGATTTAGGGTTCAGGGTTTAGGGTTTAGGCTTCGGTGTTTTGACAACCCTGTCTGTCCTTTGTAAGGAACCTCTGGGTTTTAGGGTATAGGGTGTAGGGTTTAAGGCAAATTTTCTTGGGTTCTCCAGAACCCCTAAGACTGGATTGGTTTAACTCGACTGCCATGCCAATTGTAGCCCTTATGTAAAGGAGTTGTGAGGCTTATGAAAAAGTTGAA
>CAJNDS010000129.1:42500-52500 GCA_905221605.1 Symbiodinium natans
GTTTACGGTGCGAACAAGATCGCGCAGTGCACTGCAGGCTGCCCCAAAGTTAGTGTGTTCTGTCGGCGATGCAGACTACACAGAATTTAGGGTTTGCAAGGGTTTAGAGTTTAGAGTTCTCCGGTTGAAAATGAGTTTGGGATGGGGTTGATCTTTGCCTACGTTTCTGATTGTTTCTCTAGTTGTTTTTTGTGGGTGCAGTGGTTGGGGTGCTTCAAACTCTGTTGCTCTTGGGTTCTTGTTTTGCCATTGAAGTGTATCGTGTATAGGGCTTGGGCCTCCAGGCGTGTGGTTTCAGATGGACCGGCCAGTTTAAAGCTTGGAGATTGGGCTTCTTTGAAGGGCGAGAAATCGAAACTGATCTTCGCACTCTTTCTTTGACAGACATGCTTTCGCTGACAGGCCGAGCCCACAGCTTGAAGCTTCAAAGGTTTGGTTTTTGTTCGAAATCGCAAGTCGACATCTGAGACCCCACAGCCCTGAGGGTCCATTTAGCGAAACAGGGCTTGCGGGTTTTAGTTTTGGTGCTTGACCATTAAAGTAAAGCTAAGATGACTTCGGGCGCAAGTATAAGTTAGATACATGCCCTTTATACCAACAGTCCTCAGTAAGGATTATAGTACCCCCCCCCCCATTAGGATCCCTGTTAAGGACTGTTAGCACAAGGGGGAACATCCCAAGGAAACCCTAAACCCTAAACCCTAAACGTATTATCCTAAACCCTGCAACCCCGGAAGTCAAGCCTGGAGAAATAAGCCGCCGGTCAGGCCAAGACCGCGGGCGAAGCAGGCAGTGCCTGGGCTCAGATAGTTAGGTTTACAGGGTTTAGGGTTTAGGGCTTATGGCTTAGGGTTTAGGGTTTAGGGTTTAGGGCTTAGGTCCCGGGTTTAGGGTTTAGGCTTTAGGGTTTAGGGCTTTGGGGTTTAGGGTTTAGGGCTTAGGGTTTAGGGTTTAGGTTCAGGGTACTTATAAGCCACCTAAGTCCTCTAAGTAGGATATATGTACACTTATACTTGGGAGTATAAGTACCCGTGAACCTCCAAGTAGGGCTGAGAAAGCCTCAAGGGTGTAGGGTTTAGGGTTTGGAGTTTAGAGTTTCAGGACTTAAGGGGTTTAGGGTATGGAGTGTAGAGTTTGAGGACTTCAGGCGGTTGAGCCGTGGCCTTTTCAAGAGGCACTCCTGGAACTACAGCAAGTCACGCCAACTAATCCTGTCCTGAATTTCAGGGGTTCGCCTACACCCCCCCCCTCTATACTACCCCCCCCTAGGTTCCCCCATAGTTAAGCTTAATTAAGGGTATTTAAGGGGGGAACCCAGGGGGGGGGAAGTATGGAGGGGGGTAGTAGGGGAACCCATAAGAATTACTACAGTAAGAGACGTTGTGCCCTTAGCCCGCATTCTGAAGCCCAGGATGCGGGAGCCATGGTTGTCGGGTTTTCAAGGCTTAGGATTTGAGCTCTTCGGCCGAGCCTGTGCGAGAAAGCCCCTCAATAAGCGGACGTAGAACTTGATTGACTGGCAGCTGTCTCGGCCAGCCGCCAGCCATGAAACAAGTGGAAGGCCTCCGGTTCAGAATGCCGACAGTCCTATCCTCTAACTCTAGAGTCGCGTTGTGCATTCCAGGTTTACCAAGCCAGGGGGTGGTACCTCCTCCAGAGGGGGGCGCTTGGTTTAGGGTTTAGGGTTAAGGGTTTAGGGCTTCGGGTTTCAGATGGGGTTTCAAGGGACCTGCCTGCCTCGAGAAGTGTTGAGAAGACAGTTCTCCAAGATCGCGCATCCTGCGCAAATTCTGTTCCTGGGGTCCAAGCACAGGCCCTGCCCAAGAAAGTGTCCCAAGGCTGCGTCTCTGTGAGGGGATCCGAAGCTGAGGTTTGGCGTGAGGCCCTTTCTTCTCATTTTGTGCACGAACCATCAAAGTAGGATTGCAACAACAGCAGGAATTGCAATTCCCGTCTGGATACCGTGCAATAGCGCAACCCAACGGGTCCATTGGACTTCGGAGGTTGATGAAACATGGATTCGGGGTTGAGAAGATCGATATTGGCGTTTTTTTGTTTGAGAGCCTGAGGCGTCGCCCGAATTGTTCTTGTGGGAGCTGGCTCATGGGCGCAGGCAGGAAAAGTTGTTGCAAAGGCTCGTAGGCCTGATGGGGTTTAGGGTTTAGGGTTTAGGGTTTAGGGTTGGTTCATTCAGGGTTTAGTGTTCAGGGTTTAGGGTAGGAAGTAGGTCATAGCTCTGGGCTGTGTACCGCCACGGTCGTTTGCCAACAGTTCCTGCTCACATCGGTCCTCCTGTTCTCAGAAGATCGATTTGCATCGCAAGTTGATACGAAGACGGGCTGTTATACCCTCCTGGTAGGTTCTGCGCACAGACACAAGACAGCGTCTGTGGGAAGGGCTGCTACAACTTGCTTCTCAAGTTCCCTCACGAAACGCCATTTCCAGACACTTCAAACATGAATAGCATAAAGTTCCCACAAGCATGCCTGCACAGGGTGCACTCCCCTGTGCTGCAGGGATGGCATCTGCCACACCTGCGACGCCACCTGCCGAGTTCAGAAGCTGTCTTTCATCTTTTGGATCTTCTCTGGTGTCTGAACCCTAAAGCCCTGAACCCTAAACCCTGCTTGCCCTGAACCCCAAACCCCAAAGCCCTGAAGCCCAAACCCAAACCCCCAAAAGCCTGAACCCCAGACCCCAAACCCTAAAACCCTGAACCCTACAGTTCAGGGCTTGTGGCGTCCTCTGGTGATCTGAAGGCGCAACTACTATTTGCTAAGAACCCCCCTCCCCCCCTCGCAAGAGAAGTACAAGGCAATAATCCCTATGCTGCCCTTATTGGGAAGAATATTTATATATATATATATTTATTTATTTATTTATTTATTTTTTCTATAAATATATAATAATATATATATTTATATATATATACATATGTATATGTATATTGTATATTTTTCACATATATATATATTTATTTATTTATTTATTTATTTATTTATTTATTTATTTTTTGGGGGGTGGAGGGTTCTTAAGCCATTAGTCGGCAACTCAGGCAATCCAGCTGCGGAGCTGGTAGCCATCGTTGACCCAGCGGAAAAGACTCTCAGATGCCCAGTAGAACCCTTGTTCGGTTTTGGGGTTTAGGGTTCAGGGTTCAGGGTTTAGGGTTTACGCATGAGTTTCGGACGCCCAAATTAAATCCATGAGCCCAAGAAAGGGCACCATTTTCATGATGAGGTTGCCGGGAAACCTAGAGTATGATCCCCTTGACATTCCCTATCTCAACCCTAACCCCTAAACCCGAAACCCTAAACACTAAACCCGAGGACTTGGAGCAAGTACAACTCGGACATGATGCCGACGGCAGAGCTCGCCGCGTCCTACGGCGAGCCTGGTCCGCACCCGGATCTTCGCGAAGGGTTAAGAGTTTAGGGATGAGGGTTCAGGATTTAGGGTTTAGGGTTTAGGGGTTAGGGTGACTTCTTGGCGACTCTGGGGGGGGTTCAGGGTTGAGGGGTTCAGGGCTTAGGGATTAAGGGGTTAAAGGGTACAGGAGTTTAGGGGACAGGTTTCGGGTTCAGGATTCAGGCTTTAGGCGTTCTAGTGATGCAGTTCCCCTGCGGTCCAACAAATCAGGATGGATGCGCTCAAGAATAGAACGGCTTGTGAACGCAGCATGCTGTGATGGTTCGGTACCCCACGGCCTACACCCCAAAGCCTGGAGCGAACTCACCAATCGAGGTGCCATTGTTCAGAAGCTTTGTGGACTTCCTGCAGTCTGATCTCGCGAAGATGGCAGATGGCGTCATCATCTCCACGACGCACTCAACTCACTGCGAAATAGGCAGGCGTGGGCAAGCCCTGATGCGCGTGAGTCTAACGTACATGTGGTGTTGATTGCACAGGAAATTTGTACACTAGCTTCGGGTCTAGCTTGTCTCTCGATGTCAGAAGAGGCCTGAAGTTTCCCTGATTTTGTTGATCAGGGTTTGAACTACTCTGTTTGATGTTATTGTACTGCTGAGTGTATATTAGGCACCTTAGAAATGTTGAGTGCATATGGGGAGGATTCTTTTTGGGGACATTTGTAATAGGAACACCACTGAAGCCTATCACCTTGAAAATCTTTTTTGCCCCAAGCAGGACTACAGGCGGCAGCGGCCGGCTTCCACATTCTCGTTGAGAAGCTTGGATCCACCAGTATCTTGTCACCCCAAGGGTCCATGTACCTCATTACTCATTATCGTATGCTTGGGCCCCCTTAGCAAGTACTTTAATGCCCAAGTATACCCTATGTAGGTACATGGACCCTTATGGTAAGTTCCCTAAAGTCCGGTTTCTTTTTTGTGCATTGAATATAATATGGGTATGGGCCTTTTGTGTTTTTCTTTTACCGTACCCCAAAGCTGGCCGAATGTGGAGAACTGCGAGAGTGGCCTAAGCCTTCAACCCGAAACCATAGAGTCACTTCTCCAAGTCACGGTCATTTTGGTGTCCCTTTCAATACGGCCGGATGTATTCAGGGTACCCAAACGAGGAATCTGAGAGAACTGGGCATACCACAACCAGCATGACCTCCAGCCAAAAGCGTCGTCTTTCCCCGGCATTTCCACTCTGAACCCGAAACTCTGAACCCTAAACCCTGCACCCTAAACCCAGTTTTCCATTGGCGGCGAAGGCAACGTTTCCGTGGGTGGCAGGGAGGGAGATTGGAGGTTGCCGCTTGAAGGTGGCTGCAAACAGTCGGGTCTCGTATATAGACCTTACGTGCACACATCATAACCCTTCACCCTGACACAAGCCAGCCCTGAACCTCAACCTACAATTAACCCCTACATCCGAGACCCCCGCGACCCTGAACCTCAGAGCCTGAGCCTACTTGGAGGTTCATGGTTAAAACTGTACGTATAACCCACTTAGAAGCCCCCCTTAAGTGCCCTAATATGCTTGTAAGTACAGTTAGAAGTACAGTTATAATTGGTCAATAGGTACCATGAACCTCCAAGTAGAAGATCTGTGCCTGACACCTTGCAGGAAGCCCATGACGGCCAACGCCGCAGAGGCTGCCGAGTTAGCAGCTGCGGCGGAAAGCATGCGCCCTGCAGCATACTGAAACCTACAGCCCTAAATCCCCCTTTGAAGCCCTTCTAGGGTTTGGGTCTAGGGTTTAGGGTTTATGGGGTTTAGGGTTTAGGATTTAGGGTTTAGGGTTTAGGGTTTAGGGTCCCTAAGCCCCCCCCCCCCATGAACCTGAAAGCCTTCAGACCCCTAAATCCCTAATCCAGCCTAAACCCAAAGCCTATAATTAAACCCCATTCATTGATGGAATTTGATGTCCGGCTTACAGCTTCAATGTGCAGGGCTGACGTGGACTGACGTTCGGGGGCTCAGGTTTAGGATTAGTTATGGGGCAGGGGGGAGGGGAAGGGGAGAGGAGGGAGTGAGAAACCCTAACCCTAAACGAGGCATTGTGGCAATTTCTTCCTTTGGGTACATCTATAGGGCTGCAGCCAGATAATGCAGGAAAAGAGGGCCAGATTGAGGACCCCGGGCTTCAAGGTTTAGAGTTTGATTCGTGCATGTGGGGAAGGTCCGTCTTCACAAGTTGCAGGGTGTGTTCATTGCAAAACATGGTCTTTCGTGGTCTGAGAAGCCCACCATCACTCTTGCAACCACAATTTGAAAACAGAGGTTCTTTCAGGGTTCAGGGTTTAGAGTTTCGGGTTTGGGGACACTTAAGAGCTGAGGGATCAAACTGCATTTTGGCAGCAGCATTTGTAGTCCTAAATACAAGAGGCTTCAGGGTTTAGGGTTTAGGGCTTACAGAAACAAAGACTCCACAAGGGCGCAAAATTCGATGCCATCGAGTAGCTAGCCTCGACTGCCGACCTGAAACTCACAGGGAAACTCCGATGGCCTGCTTCGGTTAGACAATTCGTAAATGCGGCCGTAGAAGCGTGGCAAGAGTGTAGGGACCCTTACAACCCGACTTCACCTCTAGATGTAGCAACCTGCATTAGCCACGCATGAGGCTCTTGCGTCGCAAGGCACAAGCTTCCCGTTTACGTTTTAGTAGGTTTAGGGTTGGCTCAGGATCAAGGGTCTAGGGTTTGAATTTTGGGGCTTCTTTGGTGCTGAACCTTCTGTGCTGAGGGCAGCTGCGGGCAAGGTGTTCATGGTGTGCCTTGGCCGTAGCTTCGAAACCAAACCCACCACGCTTCTAACCCTAAACCCTAACTTCTAAACCCTAAACCCTAAACCTTAAACCCTAAACCCTAAACCCTGACCCTAAGCGGCCCCAAAGCCTAAGAGCTGAACTTCCTTCAAGGCATGTCGAGCTGATTGAGTTGCGGGGTTCGGGGGGGGGGGGGGGGGGGGCGTGGGCTTGCGGTTTCGGGTTTTGGGTCCCTAAACCCGAAACCCTAAACCCTAAACCCCAAACCCTAAACCGCGGGCTCAGGGGTCTAAACCCTCAAGCCTCCAAGTCAGGGCCACCAGCTCCCCTAGAGTCTAAGTTCAGGATGGAGTTGAGGGCTTGGACGCTGGGGAGTGTGCGGGCCTATCGGGCCCGGCTCACTAAGAGTCAGGATTTCCATAGCTGTAAGGGCTCCAGGTTTTCAGGGAGTTCCTGGTCTCAGGCTGGGTTCACCTCTGGTGGCTAGTTTCTTCCCACAAAGAGCCTGATATATTGTCCATGCCCCTTTGGGAACCTGTTAGACCCTTTTGAATGTCAAGGTTTGGGGTACACGCCTTGCATAAGAAGGTCTTCTTGAAGTTGTCCTTGACTTGGGCATTGTCAGTATCTGGGCATTCCCTTAGCAATTCTCAAGCTCAGCTAGGTTGTTCCATGACGGATGTATATACATATATGAACTTACACATACAAAATGTATTAGCATGTACATATATGTTTATATATGACATTCACATGTAACTATTGATTCGATTCTTCCAGTAAATCATCCAAGCAGGGGCTGCACAAGAAAGGCCGGAAACGCGGCCTCATCCTTCAACCCACGTGCCCCCTCCCCCCCCAACCCCCACAAGCCACAAATCCCCCCGAGTGCATTCCAGCTCTACATGCTCATTACGAACTCTGGACTCGGATTACTCTCAACCCTGAGCCCCTAAGGCCTGAAGTCGTGCAGCCTAACCCCGAACGAGCTCTCCCCCACCAACTGACGCCCAGAAACCACTCTGCCAACTTCACTCGCCACGCGCTTCACGCCCGGGAGCTCGTCCGTGAGCGCCTGGGGGATATCGAGCATGTGACCTGCCCCTCGGCTGGTTTTGGGGTGTCGTAGGGTCTAGGGTTTAGGGTGTATAGGGGTTTGGGGTTTTGCGGTTTAGGGTTTGGGGGTGGTTGTGCCAGGGTATGTTGGCAGCACTTCAGCAGGGTTCTGCAACAGTTTGCGGGAATGATAGGGCTTTGGTTGGCGAAGCCTCAACCTCTTCATTTAACAAACATCGACTGCTGGAACTGGCCCTTCACCAAAATTAAAATGGCGTCCGGATGCAACACAGCGATAAAAGCTGTGACCGCCAAATGTAGATCCGCAAATAGAAGGGTTCCCTTATGATAAGGAGGCATCTCCCTAATTTCGGAAACCCTCATCTCTAAACCCTAAACCCTAAACCCTAAACCCTAAGCCCTCATCAGCTATCTTATCATTAGCGGCTTTGAAGGCTTGAGGGGAGCTGGGGTCCGGCATCGGCCGAGGGCATAGCTTGTCTAGGACTCAGATTAGGCCCTTGTTCCAAGGTTCCCTTAGAACCCTAAACCATAAACCTTCTTTTTGAACCAAAAAGTGCACCCTGTTTCTTCCTACACTACTCCTGGGTCGAGACCAAACGTTTCAACCGGTGACCGGAGGATTCCCCATACAAAAAAACAACAAGAGACACCCATAAATGAATAAATCAATAGAGAAGTATATACATATAGTAAGAACAAGCTGTAGTATTAGAATAGAATGCAACATACTATAATCTAACCGCACAAAGCAAGGCTACATGATTCGAGAGCGGGAGTTCTTCGAGGATCCGCTCAATCGGCTTTGGGTCAGCGCGGAGGGCTCCATGACCGGCAACGGGCTTCTAAGCACCATGTGAAGGGTCTTAGGGGCCCGAAACCCTAAACCCGAAACCCTAAACGGAAGGTGTTAGGGTTTTGGGGTTTTAGGGGCCCTAAACCCTAAAAGCTAAACCCAAACCCTCAGCCCTAAAGCGTAAACCCTAAACGTAATTGTTGGGTGCTTCGGGCATCTAGTATCCCAATTATTGGGTCCCTGCATGTATAGGGAAGTGGTATGTAAGGTGACAGTCCCGGTTTCGCAGCTTCAGACGAAGTTGCAGCACTTTGCAGCACCTTTCAGCAGGAGTTGCTGCATCTGATGGTTTTGAGTTGTCTGAACCCTTTAAACCCTTTAAACCCTAAACCCTAAACCCTTGAAGAGAGCCTGCCCCGCTATTTGAAGCTCAGGTTTGCATGGGGGCAGAGCTGCCACACCTTGGCCTGGGCTCCTTTGCGGCAGCTTGAGGGAGCTTAGGGTTTCGGGTTCAGGGTTCAAAGGTGTAGGGTTTAGGGTTTAGGGTTTTGGGTTTCGGGTGTAGGTGAGATTATTGTGGCTGGTGGAAATTTTCATACGTGGATGAGTGCCAAAACAGTCTTCTGGCCCTTGGCACTGGGAAGTAGCTGCAGTACTTATTGTTTCGGAGAAGAGAGAAATGGGGACGGAAAGAACACAGTCAGAATGAGAGACTGAGCGAGACAGAGTGCGGGGGCAAGACAGGGCAAAACACAGAAAGAGGGAGAATGTGGGGTGTTGTTGAAGCCCTGCAGGGGTGCAAAAATCCGTCCTCAAGCCTTTCGAATGATCGACGAAGAGGCGGCGTGTGATGTGAGCCATCGGAAGTATTTACTGCCAAGGGGAACCGGGCGACAAGTTCGCACCAAACACGGCCGAAACATTCGTTTGGCCATCCCAAGCTTGGACAAAATGGTCTGTGAGCCTCGACCCTGGGAACCCTCCAAGAGATTGGGGATCCGTGACATAGGGTTTAGGGTTTAGGGTTTAGGGTTTAGGGTTTAGGGTTTAGGGTTTAGGGTTTAGGGTCAAGGTCTACATGGTGACGGGGCTCGAGCCCGAGAGCGTGTTCTGCAAGATGACATACTCCAAGATAACTGGCGCAGATGTGTTCACAGCTGCGCTCATCCAGTGCGCCAATGGAGCCACGAGCCTTGGACCACATGAGGGCCAGCAGCACTAGAGAACCCTGAGCCGCGGTCGTTCCTAAACCCCATACTTTGTCATAGTGGGGTAACATGTTACATGTTCAAGGGTACTTGAACTCAATAAGGAATAACAAAATGCAGAAAACAAATGATAAGTAAACACAATATATGCATATATATATATATATACATACATATACATATCCATAAACATATACATATACATATACACTAGCCCAACCATGAACTAGTGTAAGCCTTGCGAGGATCTGTTGCCAGGGCCTGGCGGGCCTACCTGGTGGCAATGCCGTGGGCTCGACCTCCAAGAGAGGCCGGGCGCTGCATCGGAGATCGACATGTCACGTAATTCGTAGAACTGAGTTGGGTTTAGGGTTTAGGGTTTAGGGTTTAGGGTTTAGGGTTTAGGGTTTAGGGTTTCGGGTTTCGGGTTTAAGGAGTTCAGGGTTCAAGGTTTAGGCTTACAGGGCTTCGGGCGTTGGAGTTTCGAGGTCCTAGTCCAACACATGATGTCTGGTCTTACTTCACACCCAGAGTAAAGTGGGTTGAGGGTTTAGGGGTTTAGGGTTCAGGGCTTAGGGAGTCAAACCTGTGTAGTGCATGCCCACCCGAAGACAAAGGCCATTAGACTCCCGGGCTTCCAGTTCAGCACACACACACACCCGCCCACAAATTTCCCAAAGCCGACGGCCGGGCGGCCACGGACATCCGACCGGATTAATTAGCATCACCGGAATTACCCCA
>CAJNDS010000129.1:55000-142500 GCA_905221605.1 Symbiodinium natans
AGGGGGTTTAGGGTTTAGGGGGTTTAGGGGGTTTAGGGGGTTTAGGGGGTTTAGGGGGTTTAGGGGGTTTAGGGGGTTTAGGGGGTTTAGGGGGTTTAGGGTTTAGGTTTGTTGCTGCCCCTGATCCCCAGAATTGGGCCTCTGCATCGGGCCTTCCAGCGAAACCATTGCCGGCAGCGAAGCGAATTGTTTTAACTCTCAGCACACAACATCGGGTGATATGTCTTGTACAGGTCTGTCGTGAACTGGTGCTTTGCTATACAATGTCTGAACTTTACACATCGTGACGGCTCAAGGGGCATGTTTCGTAGCCCTCCCTTGAGTCGTGAAGATCGCGGGGTTGTCGAAGATGTAGGCCTGGCCAGAAGCGGAATGATATTCCCACACTCCTCCTCTGTATAATCGCCAGATTCATACAGCCTTCTTAACTCATGAAGCTTCACAACATCATACTTCTCGCCAGTATCCAATCCACTTCGAAGCTCGATGCCTGGCATTGATGTCGGTCCACTTCAGTCGAGTCTTGTATGCCAGTTCACGTGTCCTCCACAAATAGAGGATGTACTTGAGCTGCCGGGTGGTTGTGATCTCTCGGTTTGGGAACTGCTTGTCATAGAGGATGTCAGCCAGCCTCCTTGCTAGAGTCTCTTTTGCCCCAGCCAAAGCCAGTCCTTCCTCTCGAAGCCCATTCTTGATTTCTTCCACCACCATCAGCATGATCGTGTCCACGCATACTTGATATCGATCTCCAAGAGCATCTGATTCTGACCATCCAGAAAGACTTGTTGCCGGAGATGCTCTTTCTCTTAGTTCCCCCTCCCTTGAATTTCTTGGTGTCGTCTGAACCTCCTGCATTCTTGTCGTGGCTGCTGGAGAAGGTTGCGATGTTGGCTGTGGTGCAATCGATGTTGTCCGTGGGGTTGAAGAGCTCAGCCCCGTGCTCGACTGGATCTTCTCGACTTCCATCTCAATGGCCTTCCTGGTTGCAGCTTCTAGCTTCTGGAGCTTTCTCAAGCGTCGTGCCCCTCCACCAGGAGCACACTCTATTGCCCCCATCGTAAGCCACTTGGCTGCTTCCCAAATTGCCACTATTCCGGCTATAGACAAAAGAACCAGTAGCCAACCCACCATATCCCAGTCCATAGCCAAGCGATGTCCTTGATCATGTAGGTCTGGAGGCGTTGCTTCTACTGACATCACGAGCAGGCAACATATCATCGCAACCACAATCCTTGTGCTTGTCGGCTTAATCATCGCGACACTCGCCTTCCCTTGCATAGGGCCAATACCCCACAGATACAGAAGATCGCCAATCCTCTGTGCCGACAATGCTTTAGTCAGCAGGTCAGCTATTTGGATTCGACCTGCACAATGTCGGACCGCGATAGATCCAGCCAGGATGTTTTCATACAGCCATGACGCTTTGATCTTCAAGTGGCGTGTTCTCCAGCTGGAGGATCCTCCGGCGATTGCCAAGGCTGAAGTGCTATCGGTGGCGATGTTCTTCTTGGTAACGGTAACTTGAAGATCTCCAAGCATGGCTTCCGTTGACAACAATGCCACCCCTCCGTCAAGCATCGCTATCAGCTCAGACTCCGCTGTGCTTAGGCTGATCATCCCTTGCCTCGTGGATTTCCAGCTCAGCGGACTTTGTCCCCATAAAACCGCCCAGCCTGAATGTGACTTCCCCCCCTCAGGAGCAAATGCAGCATCGCAGTACAGGGTGAGCTCCGAGCCACAGCCTGGGATTTTCATGCGATAGTCCATCGTCCTCTGTACATATCCCAGGGTTTTGTTGCCAACAGCCAGTGCTCGTTTTGGTGCTCGTGTTGTCAATGTAGCCATCAGCGATGCCACATAGGAAAGGTCTGGCCTGGTGCGCTGGGAGATCCATAAAACCTCTCCGGTAAGCTGTTGAGCAGCCTTTGTGTCCTCAGGGGTTGGTGCTTCGTCTCCAGGTAGAGGACCAAAGCTCGCTTGCTCCTTCGAGATCGGAATCCGATCCCTCCTGGTAGCATCAACACCCCTAGCGCGCAGCAGCTCTCGGATGTAGCTTTCTTGGCTTATCGAAAAACCACGACCCTCCTCCTCATTGTAGTGGATCTCCAAACCAAGGAACCGCAAAGAGTGGCTCTTTGTTAAGACACTCAGAGGTGTTGTCTCCCAGATCTTCTGAATTTCATTTCCCAATGCACGGATGACCATCTCCTCCCCGCACAACAGAAAATCATCGACATAGATCACGATTATAGCACGCAGTTCTCCCTTGTCGTTTGTCACCGTCCACCAACTCGAAACTGCTTGTCCTTGCTTGACCTTCAGAATTTCTTCTTCCAGGTCCACCGTCATGTCCTTGATGACTGTGTCGCGATAGCATCCCCAAAGGCGAGGTGACTCCCGCAGCCCATATAGCGCTCTGACCAAGCCCCATAGTTCTTGTGGAACCGTTATCCCCAGCCTTTCCAACAGCTTCGGAGGTTGGACCACCACTACAGGATCCCGCTCAGTTCGACCAAGCGGCGTCCTAAGAAAGGCCGCTACAACGTCCAAGATGCCCACTGCCCATCCTTTTTCCGCCGCCATTGCCAGCGAGGCCCGAACCGCCTCGGCTGGAGCTGCTTCAGTATAGAGTTCTGCCCCGCTGCTGGATGCCATATTGCCACAAACCACTAGCCGTGCTTTTCGTTTGAACCACGTAGATGGATCATCTGGCCTCGGGTTGTCACCTGGTTTCACCGTGAAGACGAACTTGGTGGGTAGTCGCTGCACCCCTTTCTTTGCAAACCACATAGCCCTTTCTTCGGTCTGAGGTAGAAGACGACGAACCGCCTCCTGTATTCCCTTGACCTCCTTTCGAATTGAGGGCTCCCACTTATCCAAATTCATCAGCACCTCTTCCGGGCTCACGGCATACACAACATCAAGTGGGCCAGACAAGTTCCTCAGGATCTCCTCCACATCCTTCGTGTAGGACAGCTCTGCCTTTTTCACTCTGGGATCAGTTTCGCAATGTGTTGGCTCAAATCTAGCGAAACTTCCTTCAACCTCCAAGAGCTCGTCGCAGTCATCAAAGTGACCATCTCCAAGGTTCATCGCCTGGATCGACGTTGGGTTTTGATCCACTTCTTCAGCGTCCCCTTGGAAGAATTCAGGCATTTGGGTCACTGGAGTAACAAAGCCATTCTCCTCCAAGGCCTTGATCGCTTCATCGTCCAGTTTTCCCAAACATTGTGGCGTGTACCCGATCAGGACCGCTCTGGAGCCCTTCCACTGCTCCACCTCATGCCGACGCCCAGGAAAGAATGACACGCACTTGCCTCGATCATTCTTGAGCAACTGCCCATAGACCGCCTCGCCACTTCCAGGTACTTCTCGTTGTACTACTGGTCCTCGAACCACATCCCCAGGACCCAGTTCTACCCACAATTCTCCACCTCGTCGTGGCTTCTTAAGTAGCACCGAGTAGTTGTAGGTCTGGAAGTCGTTGGCGGAGTCACGGTGCATCACACGCCCCACATCCCGCCGAATGCTAAGGGCTATGAATGTAGCCGATGGTTCAGCTTCTCGAATCACTCGAGTGGCTACTTGTACCACCTCTGGTATTTGGTTCGTCATCTTTGTGATACCCACTACTCCTCCGTGGCGATATGCTCCACACCGGAAATCCCTGAATTCTTCCTCCTCCGTCAGCTCTTCCAAGAAGTTTAAGGCTCGATCGAAAGACCAGTTCATCAGGATTTCCCGTGCTTCTTCACAAACATCCTCACGACGAACTTCTCCTATCGCGTTGAGACCTGGAGTTGCTGGTGGCCCCTTCTCCCTTATCCTCCTCCTTACCCTTGGCTCCTCCTCAACTTCTAACTCTTCTTGAGGTGGTCCTGGATCGACAAGACCTGCTCGGACATGAAGAGTATGAAGGAATCCCCCGGCTTCTCCTTCACCTGGTGGTACATATACCAGGTGACCGTGATCCAAGAGGCCGCTCAAGCCCACATACCATCCACTGACCCACTTCGAATCCAGAGAGTCTCCCTTCCGTCGTGGGCCCTTTGCAGTAAACGGTCGTTTCCGAACATGTACTCGAGCTCCGTAGGGCGCGGCAAGAATGGACTTGAAACCCAGCACTCTTGATCGCTGCTCTGCTGCAGCGGTTTCGGCAGCCGTTGGCCATAGGTGTTGCTCCAAGCCAGCAGCTGCCAAGAGAGTTCGTGTACGACCCTTCACCCAATTGACAGTTGCCTCGGCCTTCCCATTACTCTGAGGTGCTCCTGGCTCACTCCAAGTAGCTCGGACAGCCTGCCCTCGAAGCCATGCCCGGAAGCTTGACGAGAAGAACTCTCCTCTATCTGCATGAAATCTCATGATTGGCAACCCCATGGAGGAAATGTAGAGCATGACGTCCTGGACAAAGTTCCTGATGGTCTGGCTTTTGTTGTTAGGCAAACCTGCTGCAAAGATTAGGGACGTCATCTCAGGTGGTTCACAGTCTCCAACCTTCATGGCAGCGTGAGGCCTTCGATCGTCCTGAGCATCCTCCTCCTCGCTCTCTTCAGGCTCCATTTCCCCTTGGTTCTCTTCCACATCTTCAATCTCCAAGTCATCTTCCTCTTCGCCCAGCACTTCTCGACGGTCAGGAGGATCTTCGCCAAAGAGATCTCGATAATTGAGCTTGACCCCATCCTCACCCGGAAATATGTCGCCGGACTTGAGCCCTTCTGCTTTTCCCTCAAGCATCAACTCCCCAACGTCATGTCCTGGGTCCCTGTCGACTTCTCCTTCTAGCCCTTCACCTTGAGGCTCCTCACCTGCTGGCATGCCGTCATCGTCCGGTGGATCAACTCCTGCATAGCCCTTTAGGTATTCCTTGGGGAACACATACTTGGCCACCACCATGTACTTCATCGACCTTGTCAAGCTTCCACGGTTGATCGGATCAAGGCCAGGCTTCAGAGGGCCAGCGACATCGGCCGTGAGGACGAAGCTGTCAGGATGGGCTACACGAGCATGCTTCCGGCCCGTGCCCTTTGACATGACACAGGTAATGCAGTCTCTGCGATACGGTTGGTGGTTGGAGTTGATGTGAGCTTTCCATCGATCCTCTGATATGGACTGCAAAGTTGGAACCTTTGCCCACAACTTCGCCGCCACCACCAAGGCTTTCACCAATCCCGGTGACCATCGTGATGTTCGACAGTGATGTTGTTCAGCTTCCTGGGTCGTTGTCTCGCTACCCAGTCCGTCCAACGCTTGGAGGTACAAGATGTTGGTTCCCAGTGTCGTTGGAGATCGGGCTGTACTTCCTGTAGCTTTCTGATCAAACGTCACCTTGACCTGCCCAGTCTCCTCAGCGAAGCTCTGCCACACCTCCGACGACCACACCCCCGGGCGCAACTGCTCACTACCCTTGCCATCTTGAACCCCAGTGAAGACCTCACTTGGGTGCTCTAGGATGAACCCTACTCTCCTCCTCGCATTCGCTCCTCCTGTTCTTGCAACTCTAGCCGCCACCGCCACAGAATACAGCCACAGCATCCGACACAGGAGTCTGAGATCTCGGCAGTCCTTGTTTTCAACGATCTTCTTGTCGAATCGCCCTGGCGGTGCCCCCATCAGAAGGTCGATCTTACCCTCTCGGGCTCCCCACAAGAGCATATTCCAAGTCGAGGAACTACGAAGATCATGACCCCGACATCTTCTTATGTCGAGCTCCAGGAGAACATCATCGCCTTGGTCCAGCTGATGCAGCTCTCGATGTTCTTCTTCCCCTGCAAAGAGGTGCACAACCCATCTTTTGGCCTGTAGAAGTCGTCTTCGTTGTGGTCGCGAAAGATAAGGCACTTGCTTGAGGGTGCTCCATCCGTTGTCTGGAAGATTTTCAGGGATGATGTCACCAAGGCACTCTCCGGGCACGTCCTCGAAAAATGGAGCATCCCTTAGCGCCCGCAAGCCATCTTCCCGCTTGTTTTGCCTGACATAGTCCCGGAGATAGTCGAACCAGCTCCTATCTAAAGCTGCTGCAGCTACTTCCAGTCGATCTCCCGTGACCATCGAGGCATTCTCCAGCTGTTCCCGTTTCCGATCTTCTAATCGTGCTATGAGGGCTAAGGCGGCCGCTTCGCACATGTGAGGACACCCTCCGCTGGTGTTCATTCTCGTCTGGTGACCACGAGGATCCTCCAGGAAGCAACCATTGGGACCCCAGACGAGCGTGTAGCCGAGGGTCTTGACCAGCTCTCCTAGTGGGACAATCGTTTGTCCTGTTGATGCTTCTGGCGAACCGGTCTGGGGGGCCATCAAGAGCGTTCCTGTCTCAGTGATCCTCATTCTCAAGGTGTGGTTTCCAGCTAGTTGCACCAGGACCTCTTCGGCATCCCACCACTCCTGGAACGTTCGGGCCGTGCGAAGACAATGTGTAGCCCCCGAATCCAAAAGTGCCGACGAAGTCACCCTCTGGGAGCATACTCTGATGTCTCGGACCATCAGTGTCTTCAAGCTTGGTGACGTCTTCTCTGGCGATTTGTCTTCATCCCGAGAAGGTTGCGCCCCTTGAACCACTTGCTGGGCTGCTTGGACCAATGCTTCCAAAGTCCATGGAACCCCTGGGATCGGATCCCCGGGTGAGGTAGGTTGCAAAGCATTGAGGGAGGCCGAAGGTGTCGTCTGCTCCTTCTTTGGACTCCCCTTGTTGGAGTCGCCATCTGGATTTCCAGGTCCAGCCTTGGCCTTAGCGCCCGGCTTCCCAACCGGACACTCACGTTGACGGTGTGCCTCACTCCCACACTGCAGACACTTCCGGGCCCTCGTCTCCCTATCCATTGCCGCCATCGAGTGGGAGTAAGTGCACCTGCTTCCTCGTTTGCATCCTTGGGATCGAGCAAAGTACCGGCAAAGCTCCTGACTCTTCTCCTTGCCCTTTTGTGCCCCTGAAGTCATCGCCTCAACAGCCTTGATCCGTGGTTGAACCGAGGACGCTGCCGTGGTGGTCGTTGACATAGTTTCCAGCTCGGCTTGAAGGTGCTTCTGATAGGCCTGGGCCTGCTCCAATGTGGGTTGCGCTTCTAGCCTCAATGTAGTCCTCAGCATTGCCGTCCGAAAGCTGATGTCTGTCGAGCTCTCAACAAACCTTGAAGTCAGTGAGGTGAGTCCTCGCACCAAGACAGTCGCATCCGGAGGAGTCATTCCCACCGATTGGCATCGCGCTAACCATCGAGGCCACTTCCTCACCACTGCCAGGACATCCTCTAACTTATCGGTCGGAGCATGCTCTGCGGGATTTTGCAACTTGGACAGGATATCCTGTCGCTCAGCCGACCCTCCAGGTTGAAACAGGACATACAACCTGAACATCATTCGAGGTGCGGAATGAGTAATCCGCTGTGACACCATGTCTGACCGAAGGGTGTCCGTCATTGCCGACAGCATCATAGAGCACACTCTTGCATTCACTCTCACCCAACGGCCTTGGCACAGCTGCTTGTCATAGTCCGGGTTGATGCTCAGCCGCTCGAGGGGTGTCGCTGCAAGCCATTTGAGGTAGACCTTGTTGACACCCTCTAGCAAAGCCCTCCACCATTCTCCACTCTGCTCGCTAATATCCGCCATAACAGAAGTAGAAACCTCCACCCAGTCCTGGAACATGATTGCCGCATTCGTGCTAACGGTGTTGGGCTTAAGGTCAGGGAGTTCGGCCAAGGTCGTCGTCCCAGGCTTGACAATCTCCTGAACAGTCTCATCACTCGCCCTTTTTGACATTGCTCGAGCTTGCAGTTCCTGAAGTTGCTGCATACTCTTGGCCAGCATCGTCAGAACTTCCTTATCCGAAGTCGAACTAGCCGCCGGTGCCTGAGGTGGGGTAGGCGATCGGGACCTTGCTCCAAGCAGCGACTGTAGTAACCCTCGACTTGGCTCTTCTCGAGGTTCCTCAGGCACTGATGTTCCTTGAGCCCCAAACATTCCCCTATAACTTGGTTGCCCTCGCTGGTCACTTGGAGTCCATATCCCACCAGCGCCTCGAGATACTGTGGGACCTGGAGATTCTGTACGGGAAAGCAGATCACCGGTCCCTCGAGGTAAAGGAGGTCCTAGAGGTTCGGCTTGTCCTAGCCCTCCAGCAACACCTTGAGGAAAACCCTGAGGTAGATCTAAACCATGTAGACCCATAGCTCCCTGCGACCCACAAGGACCTTGTACAGGTAGCCCAGCATGATCTCCTTCAGCCGCACCTGTCCAAGGGGTTCGGGCCTCAGCTTCCGTCTTGACTCGAGAAAGCTCCCTCATCAACTCCTGATTCAATTCCTCCGACTTTCGTAGCTGCTCAAGCAATCCCCCAAGTTGTCGTTGGACTTCAGCCTGCACAACCTCAGGGCCGATGCTCGACGAACTCGGCGGAGTCGGAGGTGGACCTGGCGATCTTCCAGATTGCGTAGGAGGCCTCAGCCTAAACGGTGGGGAAGTCCTATTCGCCGGCGTCCCCGTGCTTCCTGCCAAGGGACTCGGTGTCAACTCCGTGCGGCCCACCTGGCCTATAAGAGAGCCTAGGCGCTCCGCCCAAGCTGGAACTTCGAACCCAGGCCACCATGCTGGTCGCACCTGAGTCGCACTTCCCCGAGATCTCGGGGTAAAGAAACCTTGCTGCGAAGACAAGCCATCGAATCTTGAACTCCTCGCCTCCTGTGCTCTCCCAATGTACGATGTCGTCTCAGCTGTGTGCTCGGCCTGCATCGCCATTGGTGTAGATTCCACTTGCAATGAAGTTCCATCCAATGTCGGAGGTTCTGGTCCATAGCCGTTGACCACCAAAGGGACACTAGTTTCCTCCAGTGCGCCATAGCCTCTGCCAGTACTTCCTCCACTCTCTTGCCCCGAAGCCATTGTAGAAGGCCCACCTCGAGAGCCTTGATCCTCACATCGAGTTGCAGCATCCCCTTCGGACTGCTGCTGGGCCACCTCTAGGGCTGGCCCACTAACTTGCTCTGTCGCCGTGGCAGCGGATTGGGCGGACATAACCTGTTGCTGCCCCTGATCCCCAGAATTGGGCCTCTGCATCGGGCCTTCCAGCGAAACCATTGCCGGCAGCGAAGCGAATTGTTTTAACTCTCAGCACACAACATCGGGTGATATGTCTTGTACAGGTCTGTCGTGAACTGGTGCTTTGCTATACAATGTCTGAACTTTACACATCGTGACGGCTCAAGGGGCATGTTTCGTAGCCCTCCCTTGAGTCGTGAAGATCGCGGGGTTGTCGAAGATGTAGGCCTGGCCAGAAGCGGAATGATATTCCCACAAGGTTTTAGGGTTTAGGGGGTGTAGGGTTTATAGGCTTCATCGGGTTTAGGGTTTAGGGTTTAGGGTTGGATAGGGTTTAGGGGAGGCCCTTGTGGACACCTCAACCCTAAAGCCCAAACCCCAAACTCCAAACCCTAAACCCTAAGCCCTGCCCCCGAACCCTACACTATCTATACATATGTATATGTATATGATACATATATATGTATATATATATATGTACATATTTTGTTTTTACAATCTCCGACATATGAAGGACCAGAATTTAGAGAACCTCTAAGCCCTAAACCGCTAAACCCCTCAACCCCTGCACCCTAAACGCCAACCCCCATAAACCCTAAACACCTAGACCCGAAACCCTAAACCCTAAAACCCGAAATCCTTAACCCCTAAACTCTGGACACTTAGACCTTGAACCCTTAACCCCTAAACCCCTCAACCCCTAAACCCCTATAAACCCCTTAAACTGAAACCCCTTGACCCTTTAAAGCCCTAAACTGTAAAACCTTAAACCCCTCAACCCCTGAACCCTATCTGAGGAAGGAGGGCCTGGGACCCGAGTCGCTACGCTTCTTCCTGGCCGCCTGCTGCGGCGGCGACTTCGTCAACGCGGCGGCGCCGTGGGCCTTAGGGGATTTTGTGGGTGGCTTTAGGGTCTCTTTGTGTGGTTTGTGTTGCTGGATCTTCGGGGATCCGAAGGGAGTTTTTATAGTTTTCGGCGGGTCTTGCGGGATTCTAGGGGATGGTTTGGGCGGCTTAGGGTTTAAATCGTTAAGAGTTGATTGTAGGGGTTTAAGGCTTCAGCGGGCTTGTCGGGTTCGGGGTGTGTAGGGGTCTCCAAACATGTGGCTCTTTACTTGAAGCTTCTCATCGAAAGGGTCTAGGGTTTCGGGTTTTGGTTTAGGGTTTAGGAATCAGGGTTTAGGGTTTAGGGTTCAGGGTTTAGGGTTTAGGGTTTAGGGTTTAGGGTGACCCTGTTTGCAGTATGCACCCTCCCCTGGGCCTCTCCACACCATGATTCGTCAGCCTGGGAGCCTCAGCAAAGCAGATTCCCGATTCAGGGTTCAGACTTGAGGTTTAGGGTTTAGGGTTTAGGGTTTAGGGTTTAGGGTTTAGGGTTTAGGGAGGGTCGAGAACTGCCGGAGCTCTGGGGTTCTGAGCCCTCCTACATGTAGACTTGCGCATGCGCAGGATGCGACGATCGGCCGCTATGTGGTTCAAACCATCGACGCCATGTACAGGAGCGCCAAAGATGGCGCGGTAGTGAAGGTTTAGGGCGGCGAGATATGGCGGTGCAGTGAGCACTGAGCACCAAAAAAAGGAGGGATGATCGGTTCCAGAGTGTTTGGGTGATGGGTATGTCTTTGTTTGAGATGAAGCTGCTGCTTGTGTGGGCTTGAGAAGTGTGTACATCATGTAAGTGGTGACACGAGAGGCTGTTCGATGTGGTTTCAGGTGCACCGACTACAGCCTGAAGGTTTGTCCGACTGACCCGCTCATGCAAGATTTGCCAACACTGTTTTCCGCGCACACGCTTCCGCAGCCAGACTTGGTAGCTGTTCTGCTGCAAAGCTACTGCAGCACATGTAGCCAACACGGAAGGCATAGATAACAACGAGAGGAGTAATTGCAAGCACTATACATGAACAGAACCAGCATAAGAATAACAAGTAAGTTGCAGCACGCCAGGCAACATACCCGCTGCAACTCGCCAAGTCTGGAAGGAGTCGGAAGTTCCCGCACCGAACAATCCTATCTGGCACATGTATATGCATACGTATCCGTAGATGTATATGCTTTTGTACATGTGCAGCTGTATACAGTTTTGTATATATATATATAGATATATATATATATATATATATGTGTATGCATGCATGTTGTTATGTGAATATATATATATATATATATGTGTGTGTGTGTGTGTGTGTGTTTTTACCTACGTGTAGATCGACACACACACACATATATATATATATATATATATACTGTACATGTGTGTGTGTACTTAAAACCCTCCACATAGTTTAGTTCAGTTTACTTTAGTTTAGTTTAGTTTGCGCGATGCTTTGTAGACGATAGGCATTGTTCCCAGCATGCTTGGCCGCCTCTGCTGTTTTGCAGGGGTCAGGCTCCCAGCGCGCAGTGGCCAGATGCACTCTTGGGGGGGCGGAGGGGTGGGGACTAAGCAGGCGAGTTGATTGTGAGAGCAAGTTCCTCGTTTCTCGCAATGCGCCATTTCAGCTTGTAGCGGCACAGCCCCTATGGTTTTTCAATACATTCGAAAACTGAAGAGGCAGGCGAATACTTCCAGAGACTGGTGCAGCCGTGCTAACCCCCAAATTACACGCACACGTGCGCTCGCACTCGCTCACCACTGGGACACACGTTTGCAATTACATAGGGGTCGGAAGAATTACTGGTATTGTTCCTTTATGGTCCCTTTATATATACTTACAATACCCCCCCCCCCCCCCCCAAAAAAAAACTATTCTAATTATTCAGGCCCCCATATTATTCAGGACCCCATATTATTCAGGACCGTAGTTGTGGGTCGTTCCGTCATCGATGACACTGCCTCTCAAGGCCACGGCGGCGGTTGTTTCCATATGGCAGCGGCGTTCAGGGCGAAGTGCCCATGCGGAACGGGAGGCCAGCAGCATTGCTAATTTCATTAAGTGGGAGAGGGTTCAGGCAAGCCTCTGTGAAGGTAATCCCCTCCCCCCCCCCCCCCCTACCCCCTGATATAAAAACCCCCAATATACTGGAATATAACTATAATGAGGGGTATTTAATGTTAGGGGGTAGGGGGGTTTAATTTTAGGGGGACGGGATTACCTCATTCGGAAAGGGCATGGACTTTGCAAAAGTCCCGCAAAACGTCATGGCCAAAGCTGAACAATACCACGTTTAGCAATCGGCCATAACCGGAATACTTATGCTGTCAATAGGGGTTTAGGGCTTAGGGTTCAGGATTTAGGGTTGGGGTTTAGGGGATGTCTGGTCAATGTGGCTCACAGTAGCAGATCGGTACCGTCATGACGCCTCTAGGTGTAGCGCCTAGTGACAGCTTGCGCTGTCTTCAGACTCTTGGACTCTTCACGACAGGCTACTGGCACTACAGCCGAGAAAAAGAGAGAAAGGTAGATGAGTTGTGACAGTCATCCTACACAAGTTCCTTCGCTTCACGCTTCTGTTCCCATGCGCGCGGTTCTCAAAACCTGCTGCCGCTGCTGCTATCCGGCCTACTCCTCGGTTGCCAAAGATGCAGAGGAGGAAGCCGAGGGGCCGCAGCCAACACGCGTCCGAGCCTTAGAAACAACGCAGATGGGAAGATGAGGGTACTCCTTACATGATGCCCTAAACATGCTATAGTGCTTCTTCTAGGCTTCCCAAAAAAGGGGGGACCACTATTGTCGGCAAGCCCCTCGGGGCTGGCGGACGAAGTTGGGTGCTTTCAGGTCACATCTCAGGGGTCGTGTGAATTAGGTTTGGAAGCAGGGTGGTGAGTCGGTGTGTATGAATCAGGGGTTTCGGGTTCAGGGTTTAGGGTTTCGGGTTTAGGGTTCAGAGTTTAAGGTTTCCGGTTTCGGGTTCAGGGTTTAGGGTTTCGGGTTTAGGTTTTTTCGGGTTTAGGGCTGCCACACCAGGTGGGCCAGTCGGAGTCTGAGCTGGATCTTGAAGACCCGCCCCTGGCCCCCTCGGCGGTCAGGGATCCAGTCTACAGGCCGGGCGCCGAGCGACAAAAACTCCTATAGCCCCCCCCCAGGATTTTTTTCTCTTTTTTATACAACCCAAGGGAATAGGAAAAATACTGTGTCAATTAATTAAGGTTCTAAGGGGAGTATAATTCAGAGACTGCGTGCGGCTGCGACCCAGAGTAGGCTTCTGTTAGGGGTTTATAGCTTCCCTTATAACCAGCTTTAAACCCAAAAAGGGCAGCCTTCTATTCCTATAGGTTACCCCTGGGTCTACGCAGCCTGGGCGTCTTGTTCTCGTGCGCATGTGATGCTTTACGCACTCTGCCATAGATGGAGTCGCTTGCATGCATGCGCTACAGGGCATGACATCGCATTGGGCTCCAAGTTAGGACTCGCGACTTTACATATAGCTGTGCAGGTCTGAGTAGAGTCTGGGCGTTGGCAGGTGTGGATTCAAAAGTTCAAGTGACTAGAAGGAGCTCAGGTTGCACAGGTGCAGTCGATGGATGGACGGAGATGGCTTATGATTCGGGTTGGGTAGGGTGAGTTCGCACGGAGAATTTCGCTTCCGCCAGGTGTGAGGTGGTGCTACCAGAAACGGTTCTACAAGAGGGCTCGTCCATTCATGGCTTCCACCTGGCACCCTGGGAGAAGCAGCAGGAATACTGGGAAATGCTGAATCAGAGAGAGACTCCTGCACCTTAGGGGTACTTGGGAATAATTTTTAGTTTCTGGGTACTAGAATTCCTAAGAAACAGCTAAGATTGTAATTGTTGCTAGGGTTCCAAGTTCAGTAAAGGCACAGGGAAGCCCTGTCAGCCTGAGCCGTATGCAGAAAGCCGCCTTGAGCGAGTGGTGTTGCATGAGCGAGTGGCTAAGACGTCAAGGCCACCGACACACGGAGCCCAAGATTTTCGAAGGAATTCCTGACTCCAGCAAGATTCGGCAAGGCCGCGTGACAGACTGCTCTTTAATGTCCGTGCTCTCCGTGCTCGCCGACTACGAGCGGAATTTCGGAGAGCCCATTCTAAGGAGCATCCTTCAACCGGCTCTGATTCCTCATGCAGCTCATGCAGGAGCGAAGCACTACGCATGCCGTCTTTTTGTCAACGGCATGCCCAGATGCGTGGTGGTGGATGATGTCGTGCCTGTCGCCACGAACGGCAGGCTTCTTTGCGCTCACTCGGCCGCGCCTCAAGAGCTCTGGGTTGTACTCATCGAGAAGGCCGTGGCTATGATCATGGGGGGCTCTTATGCCATGAGAGGTTCGAATCCCTGCACAGACGCCTTCCACATCACCGGCTGGATTCCAGAGACTTGGGGAAGGTTCGGAGTTCAGGGTAGGTACCGAGTGAGTGGGTCTTTAAGTTCTGTTGAGCGGTTCCTTCAGGAACCCCTTTAAGGGAGAAGCAGTTCCCGTTGCATGGCTCGGTTGCTCTGGGACCTATATAGGAGTCAAACTGCTAGGAGCAGCATGCTTGCTCCACGGTTCACAGACGCAGCTCATAACGAAGTATGTCGGGCTCGGGCCTTAGAACTTCATGTGGCCAACAAGAACGCCCCGAAAAAACCGCAGGATGGAGTCTCCTCAGTTTATGATTAAAATTAGACTTTCCTGTGTGTTGAAGCTGTCAAATGCTGAAGAAAGTCATCACACGCATGGCCAGTGAGAGTGAAGCGATAAGTTGAAAGCGAAGCCCTAAACTCCTTGAACACTAAACCCCCCCCCCAAAGCCCTTTTAACCCTAGACTCCCTAAAGTCACCGTAAACCCCTCTAAACCCCAAGCCCAAACCCGAAACCCTAAACCCGAAACTCTAACCCTAAACCCGAAACTTCCGAAACCCTAGCCCTAAACCCTAAACCTAAACCCTAAACCCTAAACCCTAAACCCTAAACCCTAAACCCAGCTCCCGACCCAGGAAACCTTCCCACTGCGAGCTGACTCGGACGGCGCACCGGCGACCGAAGCCGAGTTCGTGGAGACCTGCCTCACTCGGGTTTAGGGTTTAGGGTTTAGGGTTTAGGGTTTAGGGTTTAGGGGGAAGGGTGTAGGGTTTAGGGTTTCGGGTTAAGGGTTTAGGGTTTAGGGTAATATTCCTGAACATGCTCCTCTTAAACTCAATAAGGGAAAATATAAAGTGTCCCAAGGGCCTACCGAGGCAAATATCGCAGAGGGCAAAGAAGTATTCACGGCAAAGCATGGGTGATGCCAAGCCCAAAAATGCACCAGGGCTTCGGGTGTTCCTCCTAAGCTAGGGGTCATACTCTCCCCAATTGAAAGCCCCTAAACCCTAAACCCTGAAGCTCATATCCCAAGCGCCTTCTAAAGCAAAACGCCTTAAAACTTCCAAGCGCTCCGAGCACTACAGCCTTCACACCCTGAAAGCCCCAAGACCTCATCTCCAAGGGTTTAGGGTTTAGGGTTTAGGGTTTAGGGTTTAGGGTTTAGGTTTGATGTAATAAACCGTAGCAAGACAAGATCTTGTCAGCCATCTACATGACGGCCCCCGCCCCCGATATACAAAATACTGAAAGCAAAGGTAGGACGACCCCCATTTTGGGCAACTGACCCTACAGCCCATATACATGAGGCTTGGTGCATCTGAAGCATACTCTTCAGGATCTTAAGCAAAATGCATTCCACATAGCTTCGGATTCCAAACAAGGCTTGTAATTTAGATCCACCCTCCACACTAAACCCTAAACCCTAAACCCTAATCCTTCCGAGGGTTTTAAGGGCCATCCGAGTTGCAATACAATGCTCTTGCTGCCCTGGTGCGTTGCCGATGTGGACTGAGCGTTGCTGCGCAAACTTGGACAATCACACTTCAATCCTCCCAAGACCTTCAACCCTAAGCCCTAAGCCCTAAGCCTTAAACCCTAAACCCTAAACCCTAATGGTGAAGAAAGGAGATATTCGAGGCGGCGAATCAAGGCTTCGCCAAAGGGCAACTTGCCTGGCCATTCAGAAGTCCCAACTTCGGAATTACTTAGGGTTTAGGGTTTAGGGTTTAGGGTTTAGGGTTTAGGGTTTAGGGTTTAGGGTTTAGGTTTTAGGGTAATCTTCGGAATTACACGCCAGTCGACCAACATCCGGCTTACACTGGTTGTTCGAACGGCTTGTAGACTTTTGATACCTACAAGGGTTTAGGGTTTAGGGTTTCGGGTTTAGGGTTTAGGGTAACTCCCACCCCTCAAGGCACTGCGTCGTCTGCGTGGGCACCACCGAGCTGGCGGACGCCATCACTAATGAGCTGGCCGCGCGCTCCGGCTACGTGGAGGGCGTGAGCGTCTCCACGGGCCTGGTTGCCGGCCACGCTTATCCGGCCCCCTTGGCCTGTACTATATCCCCCCGCTGGGAAATATTTGCTATTCTTGTTTATTTGAAACCCAAGGGGATATTAACAATATAACTAACTTTTATGAAGGTTCTAAGGGGAGTATAGTGTACCAGTAGCCAGCAGTTGGGTCGATATGTTTGGGAAGCCTTATTATAGGCAGCATAGAAGAAGCATCATCTCCTCCTTTGTCAAAGGGAGAGAGTAGATTGAGAGACTGATCGCCTGACATGCTTCGACCCTCAGTTCTATACAGTTCTTGTGGTCTTAAAAAAACACAGGTCCTCCGCTGCTGCACCGAGCAAGGCCGCCGCCTCCTCTTCCTGAAGAACCCCTGGGGCCACACGCGGTGGAAGGGCGCCTTCGCCCCAGGGGACGCGCACTGGCAGACGAACCCTGGGCTGGCAGAGGCCCTGAACTACGACAGCGCCGCAGCAGCGGCTAGGGAGGCTTAGACCAAGGTATAAGGGGGTTATAACGGGGGTATAAGGAGCGTATAAGGAGGGTATACAGGGGGCTATAAAGGTAACGCCCACGATGTTAAGGTGTTGCAGGTATACTCTTAAGGCCCAGGAATCGTGGTTCTGAGATGACTACCTTCTCTTTTTCAAAAGTGGGGAGCAGCAGACAGCCTAGGATGATGGATCGTTTTGGATCTGTTGGGAGGAAGTGCTGCGATTCTTCAGCCACTTCTACATCGCTTGGTCACCCACTGCACTGGCACTGCACCAGACCACGGTCCATGGCTGCTGGAACCCATGGCCACACTTTGTCCACAGCACGCTGACTGATGACACGGATCCTCGGCTTCGAAAAGTACCCTGGACCCGACAAGTAAGTACTTCGATTTGCTTCGAACCCCCCCCCAAAAAAAGGGAAAAAAAAAGATAACAATCCCTATATTGCCCTTATAAGAAAGAATGTATTGATTTTGTAGGGGCTCTGAAGCAATTAAAAAGTATAACACGGATGCATGATCCTTCTTGGAGGTTCATGGGTACTTATAACCCCAACTATACGTGCTCTCACAAACTAGTTAGAGGACTTGGGGGGACTTTGGGGCCCTAAACCCTAAACCCTAAACCCTAAACCCTAAACCCTAAACCCTAAACCCTAAACCCTAAACCCTAAACCCTAAACCCCAGTTGCAATTGAGGCTTTTAAGTACCCTGAACCTCCAAGCAGAGCATGGCCTTCAAAGCCAAGGACCTACTCGCCTTCAACCCACAGCTCCTCGGAGGCTCTTGGTGGTGCTGACCCACTCCCAAATCACTCTCAGCGACCCAAGAGCTGCTAACCCTAAACCCTAAACCCTAAACCCTAAACCCTAAACCCTAGGTTCCGCGTGCGGCTCCGCAGCACGCCTCCCGTGAATGAGGAGGTGGGGCTTTGGGCCGTCCTGAGTCGACACATCCGATCCCAGGCCGGAGCCTTCACCGTTTAGGGCTTTAGGGTTTCTAAGTTTTGAGGTTCTTTCGGGAGTTTTAGGGTTTTTAGGATTTGGGGGTTTTAGGGTTTCGGGTTTCGGGTGTCTTTTAGGGTTTTGGGCTTTTTGGGCTTTCAGGGTTTTGCGGTTTTGGGGTTCTGGGGTTTAGGGGTTTCGATCACTAGAGCCCGGAAGGACCCAACCATAAGGTCCCTGGCAGGATAGGTTCTGCACTGAAGGGCTGAGGTTTGAGGGAGCAGCGTTTAGGGTTCAGGGCTTGTACTATGGCTTGCCGAGGGCCAGACGTCGGGTTCAGGGCTGAGAGCTTTAAGCAGATGTCCAACTTCCAGTTTAGGACTTCTTTGTCTTCTTGGGGCAAGGGCGCTTGGGCTTATGATTTGCAGAGCTGCGAGTGCCCACCTGGAGTGCGAAACAGCATAGGCTTGTCTATAAGCTTTAGCGCAGTTCAGAGAGCCAGGCAGACTACAACTCACATTTCGTGTCGGTCAGCATCTACCAGGGAGGCTCGCGAGTTTGCTGCCCGAATTCAGTGCTGGAGCAGGGCATCTTCTCGAATGGTGAGTGCGCACTTGTCAAGCTGCGAAACGATGCCGCGAACTCCAATTGTGAGTTCACCCTTGTTGTGTCGCAGCATGGGGGCAAACGAGAGTTCAACTATACCCTTCAAGTGTACACGCAGAGGGAGGCCATCGTAGTCGCTTTGGCCACAATGAAGCAATCGTTTTGCAAGCCTAGCAAAAGTGGTCGACTCGTTCTGGCGACAATCACGCTACTGTGAACCGGGTTTCAGATTCAGGGAAGAACCCAGGAAGAGCTGCCCCCTCTGGTGCCCAGCGGCTACGCCTCCGGTGCCGTTCGAGGAGAGTGGACCCGGAGGACGGCTGGAGGTTGCAGCAACAGTGTGCCTTGGCCGTCCCTTCCGAAGGGTGTATTGGCCGAGGTTGGTTGTGAAATAGCCTCCTTTATTAGAACCTTGTTGTGTCTCATTCTAGGGTGGGCGGAGGGGGGGCCGGGAGGAGGGAAGTGGGCATTTGGGGAGGGGGGAGAGGGGGGAGATTTTCTGCAGGTTTGGTCCTTCTTTCAGAATCCGCAGTGGCGCTTCGACGTGCCTGCAGAAGGCCTCGATGAGCTCATGCTCTTCCTCGAGAGCCCAGGCGTTTCTGTCAACGTGCGCGTCTTCACCGGGGCTATTGCACCTTGGGTGCTCTTGAGAGGTTGATTTTTATACTTCATGTAATGTGCAGAATCCTTTAAACCATCAACGCTAAAGAAAAAATTGGCTATGATTGTTTATCGGTTTGTTGCAGGGAATCCCCCCCCAAGTTACTTCTCAAGGCCAGACCAGAAGCTGTTCGGAGTGCGGCATCCAGCGGCGCATACAGGCGCGGCTGCTGCTTTCTTCAGCTACATCGGCTTGAGCCAGGTCCTCACGTCGTCATCGTCTCTTCCTTCCGCGCTGGCATCTGTGCACCCTACCGATTCTCATATGAAGGTGAGTGTATATATATATATATATCCTTTTAATATTGGTGAGTGTATACCTTGGGTGTCCTTTTGGGGGTACAAGAAATATATACCCTACTTCATACCCTTCCGTCAGCAATGGGCTTTTGTTGTGCTCTTCTTTTGATCCCAGGCGAGTCACCCTGCCACGTCAATTGCTTAGCAACAGGTGCAGGGCACCTAAATGGAACCTTCCTTTCTTCAGCCGGCAAAAGCTGGGCGGACACACCCGCACCTGCCAAGCCATTCGCACCTTCCCCTCCCCCCCCCCCCCCCCCGGTTTAACAAGCCCTAAATCCTAGAAACATGTCATAGCCCTAAACCCCGTGCACCCCAGCAGAGTGGACCAAGGACTCGCTTGGCACGGGTCCACGGCCATCGGACTTCTCCCTCAACCGCACCCTTTCGTCGACGGTGCCCTCGCACACCCGATGAGGTCGCTGGTGCAGCAGATCCAGGCCGAGGGTTTAGGGCTTACGAGGCCTCGTCTAAGGGTAGTTGCATGGTCCCTTAGTATGGGCCCTTTTTTTGGGGGACCCCTTACCTTAGATGCCCTTTTTTAATACCTGAAAAAACCTACCCTTAGACCTAGGATTTCGGGCCTATGTCACATGCTTTCCACCAGGTGGGACGGAGTACGACGATCCAGCTTCGGTTGGTGGACTTTACCGCTTCCTCCGGACCGGGTCGATTGAGCGCGCGCTTGCAGACCAACTCAGACGAAGGCAGGAAGGTTCTGGGCTTAGGGCTATTAACATGTAGACGTAGCCCTTGGGACAATTCATAGCCTCTCCCTTATTCCTAGCTTTAGGAGGATCCTAACCTGGATTCTTTGTCACAGTGTTCAAAGTTCAGGGGGCCCAGCATCGGCCTTGGGGTGGTTGCGAAAGCAGAAGTCCTGCCAGGTTGTGGGTTGGCCGGTTTGCATGTGGGGGTTTTACGAAACCCTAAGCCCTAAGCCCTAAACCCTAAACCCTAAACCCTAAACCCTAAACCCTAAACCCTAAACCCTATCTCTTAACCCACGGCCCATGCAGGCGACGTACCCCTACTGGAGTTGGGAAGCGCGCATCCCCAACGGCCGGCCCCGTACTGTGTAAGGCTACGGCCTGTAGAGGCCAAGCAGCCTCTTGGTGGCTGTGTTTTGGGGTTTAGGGTTTAGGGTGTAGGGTGTTTTAGGTTTGTAGGGTTTAGGGTTTAGGCTGTTTGGGGTTTAGGTTTTAGGGTTTAGGGTTCAGGGTTTGAGAGAGCTCACTGTAGGATTTGAAAAGGCTTCTTAAGGCTTATAAGGGGTTAGGCTTCACAAGGGCCTAAGGTGTTGGGCTTAAGGTGCTGTGTTTGAAGACTAAGGTTTTGGAGGCCCTAAACCTTAACCCTAACTCAAACTCTCAGCCCTAAGCCCTAACCCCTATAAGCCCCAAGCCCTATAAGCCCTAAACCCTAAACCCTAAACCCTAAACTTATGTGGTTGAGCGGATCTTGTCTGTTGCTTGAGCCATAGACTTGCTTGTACTTCCCGGTTAAGCTCTCTATAACCCGAAAGCCACATCGTTCACACTTCCCGCAAGCTACTGCTTCCGTGGGCTTGCAGTTGAGGGTTTAGGATATTTGCTAGACCCTAAACCCTGAACCCTAAACCCTAAACCCTGAACCCTGAACCCTGAACCCTGAACCCTGAACCCTGAACCCGAATTTTAAACCCTAAACCCTCAACCCCCAAAGTCCAGAACGGCCAAGGTACTACCAGCTGTCTGGCGCAGCCGTGCCACGGCCTGGTTGAACTTCTCGAACTGCTCTCGTCCTGTAATGCCTAATGCTAGGAGGCCCAGTAGTGCCATTCCCTTTTGGGGGGGGGGGGGGGTTAGGTTCCCTGCAAACCCCTGCAAGCAAAAAAGGACACCTTTTGTAGTCTGGGCAACCTAGAATGGGAGTTTGGGTTTTAAGCCAAGTAGGGTTTTTACTGTTTGAGATTCACACATGGGTACTCCCCAAACCAGGGGTACCCCTCTTCGACCCCAAATAGAATAGAATCCCTTTCAAGTGGCCCCGCAAAAAGGACACCCCTATTTTCGGAAACCCGAAACCCGAAACCCGAAACCCTAAACCCTAAACCCTAAACCCTAACCCCCTATTTTCGGAAGCCCCCAAATAGCCTGACCCCAGCCGAGGTGATTGTGTTTGCGCAGCTCCTCCCTGGAGAGAGCTATATGCTCGAGGCCCGGGTGCCTCGGAACAGGGCAGCAAGAGATGCCCGGCTCTACATCAACTCAGACAAGGCCCAAGGGGGAAGGGTTTAGGGTTTAGGGTTTAGGGTTAGGGTTTGGGGTTCAGCGTTTAGGGTTTAGGTTTAGGGTTTAGGGTGGTGCTCCAGGGACACGACCCGGCGGCTTTTCACTTGTAGGGTCAACGAGGACTGAGGGTTTGTAGGGTTTGGGGCCGTAAGAGATCTACAGGGCTTGAAGCATAGATCTGCGGGGAAGGGGCCTCTAAAGTCAGGAAATCATAAGACCCCTAAACCCTAAACCCTAAACCCTAAACCCTAAACCCTAAACCCCAAACCCTAAACCCTAAACCCTTCCAGACCCTGCAAGCCCCCGTCAACCCTCAAGTCCCACAACCCCCCCTCAATCCTAAGTCGCCATAGCCCTACATCTTTTTTTCAGCCTAAATACGACTAAATACGAAACCTCAAAAACCCTAAACCCTAAACCCTAAACCCCTAGGGCCCAATCTAAATCTGAACCCCCTCGCCCCTCCCTTCAGGCCATCGTCATTGACAATCTGACAAGCCCAAGAGGTCGTCGAAGGTAGTGGCAGCACGTGCGCACAGCTCGCGAGCTCAGATGCGATTCTGGTCGAGGCCGCGGTGTTGGCTAGCGACCGCTGAAGTTCACAGTCTCAGCCTTGCCGCTTTTGACGTGGACTTGCGGAAGTCTTCTCCTGCCACGAGTGGGTCCAGCACGTGAAGCCAGGCCCTATCCCGAGGGCCATTTCGCTCCGAATGTGCAGCATAGGACACGTCTGAGGCAGCCAAGTGCCGGCGGACGTGAAGCGACTAACAAACTAGACTGCCCCATCATGGTACATCTGCTGTTCTCGTCTGCGCCTGCGCCGAAGCGCGCACTAAGCAGCCTCGCCCATCAGTCTGCAGAGCCGGCCAAGACGGTCCTCCGCATGACGCCGATGCGGCTCAGAACAGTCGGGACTGGTCACTAGTCGCCAGTTCAGGGTTTAGGGTTTTAGGGTTTAGGGTTTACGGTTTAGGGTTTAGGGTTTCAGAGTGTGTTGGGGATGGTGCTTCCAAGGCAGCTGCGCGCCTTCCGCGCATGCTTCTCATCTGTCTTGAGCCTCTACTCGAGGCGAGGCTGCAGGCACAGACGCTTCTTCCAGCTTCCATGAAGTCATCCTTTTGCACACCTCCACGTGCAGCATCGCTCAGCATCGTGCAGCCCAGGAGGACAAGATGTGCTTGGGGCATGCTGTGCTGAATGCTTTCAAAGCGGTGACTTCGCACCTTTCCGCACCGGCTGAATCACCAGCACTCCAAAAGGTTCCGTGTTGAGTTGCTTTGTCTCATGTTGTCTCATCTTGTCTCATGCTTGTCTGCCGTAGCCTCTGCAACGCGGCGACCAAACCATATAGAAGCGAGAACTATAAAGTTATACTATAAAGCACCTGGCCTCGAACAACTCGACTGACGAAAGTTCAGCAGCTTCTTCGCTCGTGTGCAGTGATGGTACCTTAGACCCTAAACCCTAAACCCTAAACCCTAAACCCCAAACCCTAAACCCTAAACCCTAAACCCTAAACCCCAAGCCCGCAACGCTGGACAGGGTTTGCAAACACGCCATGCGGACCCGAAGATGACAAAAAACGATTGCATGGTCCCCGATTTCTACGCAGGCTTGTGCGAACTTCTCTCTCGCCCCCTGTTGGGAAAATCGCTGTGCCCTAAACCCCAAAGCCTCCACCTTAAACCCTAAACCCTATAGGCCCCAAACCTCAGGATGAAGGTGAAACGTTCTTCGCCTCTGCAAAGGCTGCGGGTTTTGCGAACTAGCGCTTTGGAATGGTGAAACGTCATGACCGGCTGTGCTGGACAAAAGAAAGGAGGCAAATGAGCAACAACAGCCTACCCCAAATCTCAAACCCTTTCCAACCGAGCAGATAGTTGTGGCCTAGACTCCTAAACCATGACACATATGAAACAGGCTTTATCCCGGGGGGGGTGGATACATCGGATGTCGCCCTAAACCCCTCAGCCCCTCAACCCCTCAACCTCAGGACAAACAGTCCGTATTAGGGATTATAACGGGAGTATGTTTTAGGGTTTAGGGTTTGGGGGGGGGGGGGGGGGGGGGGGGGGGGGCGGGGGTACCATAATCCCTATGAAGGACTGTTACTTAGTATAAGGGGGGAACATCCCCACCTCAACTCCTCATAAGCCCTTAGCCCGAAGCCTTGGTTGCAGTCTGCGGAGGCCCCGCTCGCGGCTGGCGAGATCTGCCCCGGATGCCATCAGCAGGTGCCTGACTTGAGGCGCAAAAGCTTAGTAGCCCGGTGGTTCCCTTTCCACTTTTGTTTTTGGTTCTGGGTCCCTTATAAAGTAACCAACCAAAAAAAGGTGCCCTTATTATAATATGGTAACTGGGCTACTAAGAAAGAGGTTTCGATGTTTTTTTGATATTCAGAAGTGGAGGGGGACTTGGGTCTTTAATACTTAAGGGTGATTTGGGAATTGGACCTTAACTACTATTTGCTTAAGAACCCCCTCCAAAACATAAAAGATGATAATAAGACAGAATGTGTTTGTCCTTTTGTATTTGTCATTTGTTTGTTTCTTTTTGGTGGGGGAGTCTTAAGCAAGTAGTAGCCAAGGGATCCGGGTGTGAGCGCCTTTGTGTTTACCGGTGTTTAAGGGTGCCGGAGCAGTCTGGGGCCTTTCAGGTGCTCTAGGGTTTAGGGTTTAGGGTTTAGGGTTTAGGGTTTAGGGTTTAGGGTTTTAGGGTTTAGGTACAAGATTAGAGCCACCAGTTTTTGTCTGACCGTTTGTGCTGTTTCCATGCTGTTTGAGAGCACCTGGCAGCTGTTGTGTAGTTGGCTTTGACAGGTTCCCATCATTGATGCTACAGGCTAGCAGTTGCGTCGGGAATGCTGTTTGCATGAACATGTTGGTATGCTCCCCCTCTACTAACAGTCCTTAATAGGGATTATAACAGGGGGGGGGGGTACTACAATCCCTGTTAAGGACTGTCATGTCAGTACAAGGGGGGAACATCCCAATGAGCATGCCTGGTGAGTACAATTAATCGAGGTTCAGACGTGGAGCAGGTCGTTGGAACACATCGCCCAAAGCGTTCCACGACGCCGAAACTTACCTGGCAAAAGCTGCCTTTAGGGTTTAGGGTTTAGGGCTTAGGGCTTAGGGCTTAGGGCTTTTGGAGCACGGGAACAGACTGCCGGGCAGCACGTGTCTTCAGGAAGCAGTTGTGCTCTCTGTGCAAAACAGAATTTGCTGCATCACCACCAGGACTGGTCATACGTGCGACAGAGGCCCTAACCTTCTTTGCACGCCCATGACTAGGATAACCCCTGAGATGCAGAACTCTCAAAACAGCCATAATTAAACTTCGAGGTCGGAATCTCCAAGCTTCCAAGCCCTGACTTTCAACGATGATCGCCATGTCCGGCCTGTCCATGGACAACCTTGAACCCCGTGGCAAGACCCAAGCGAGAAATTCCTGGGCCCAAACACGGGCCTTCCAACCCCGGTGCTTCTGAGCCCAGAAGCTCTGTCCAGGCGTCACATGAAGCGCTGTTGCCCGGAGCAGCTTCCAGAGCGCGCCGTGGATGATCTGGAGGCGGGCCTTCGGCGGTGATGTCCTTATGATGTCGTTTATTCCACACTATCAACAACTTGCTTGAACACGGTTACCCTAATCCCTAGACCTTGCATTTGCTTGTGCATTTACATGGTCATCCCTCCCCCGTCCCCCAATGCCCATTCCAAGTGGTCCTGTGTCGGCCCACCGCGAAATTTGGTCATGTTCTTTCAATGTCGTTTACACTAACTCAACCTATCTGTGTCTACTAATATGTACATTACCTATATAGACACATTGTGACACAACGTACATATATGACAACTCTGTATCCAGAAGTTAGTTGTGAACCCTCCTGCGTTTAGGAAGCACAGGGGTGCTGAGACTTTTCAGAGGCTTTGTTTGTTGAAAATGTCTCAGCTCGCCCCGCCCTCCCCCCCCCCCCTCCCGCATCTTAGGAGGACGCAGCATGACAGACAGCATCCAAACCGGAACCTGAAATCGACTTCATCATTTCAGGAGGGAAGCCGCGTGCATAGTTTGTTTCACT
Source organism: Symbiodinium natans (assembly GCA_905221605.1). Lineage (NCBI taxonomy): Eukaryota > Dinophyceae > Suessiales > Symbiodiniaceae > Symbiodinium > Symbiodinium natans. The sequence continues at coordinate 80,649 of CAJNDS010000129.1, forward strand.
GTACCCAATATATATATATATCCTTCCATGCTCTTGGTTAGCAGGGAATGAGGGAATTGGGGCCCTATAATCCCTCAAAGGGAAACTATAGGGCCCTCATTCCCTCATTTCCCTGCGTTTAGGGTCGTGCTATGTGTAGTCTTGCACCGGAGTCAAAGATGGTCTTGCTGAAGAGCATGCTTGCAATGCATGCCGATTGGGAAGCATCTTAGGGACCAGTCGCCATAGAAAAAAACTTTTAAATCTTAAACCTAAACCCTGAACCCTAAACCCTAAACCCTAAACCCTCAACTCATGCACTGGAAGCTGTGCCCAGGCCCGTCGTGCAGCGCGCAAGGCGGCGAGCGAGGAGGAGGGCGAGCTAGTGGGCTAGGTTTAGGGTTTAGGGTTTAGGGCTTAGGGCTTAGGGTTTAGGGTTTAGGGTTTAGGGTTTAGGGTTTAGGGTTTAGGGTTTAGGGTTGTGGAACGATGCCTTTGACAACGGCGGTTCCGTGAGTGTTTTCGGGTGTAAGGAGAGTCTTATGGAGTTTCGGGTTTATAGGGTTTATAGGGTTTAAGGAGGGTCCTAGGGGTTTAGGGTTTATACTGTTTTCGGGTTTAAGGAGAGTCTTGCGGGGTTTAGGGTTTATAGGGTTTATAGGGTTTATGGGGTTGATAAGGGGTTTATTTACACGGTTTATAAGGTTTATGGGGTCTATGGGGTTTATGGGGTTTATGGGGTTTAAGGAGATTCTTGGGGGTTGAGGGTTGAGGGTTTAGGGGTTAGCGTTTGGGGTTGATAGGGTTTACAGGGTTTGCAGAGTTTTTAGAGTTTTTGGTCTAGAAAGCTGTATGCAGAAGAATTCTTTGCGAAGCGCGTGCTATACACTGGGTGAGTCGTGATGACATGCTTCATTACCGACAGGATTGGATCAGCGAGGAGGAGGCCCGATCTTCAGTCGGACTTGTGTGTTCGGGGATTCAGGTGAGCGAGGGGATCTGTTCAAGTTGCATGACGACGTGCAGGTCCGGCGACCAAGCCGAACTCAAAACTGCATGGTGTAGACTTTCTAAATCTGGATTGTGCGTAGTTCCTGTCGCTGCATTCCGCGCTGTGATTGAACCCGCTCTGGTGCCCTGAGTTCAAGGAGACTTCACACCAAGAGGTTGATTACTCCTCTTGGCGGCTACTTTCACTTTCATGGCGAACTGAAGCAGTCACGTCTGTAAGTGTAGCAGATTCGCAGGGTCTAGAGCCTCGCTGTCACCAAAACTCTCTTAGACACTTGCCGCTTAAACCTACTACATTGGGATGTTCCCCCTTCTACTAGCAGTCCGTAATAGGGATTATAAGGGGGGTACTCTAATCCCTATTCAGGACTGTAAGTACAAAGAGGGGCGTCCCAACTACTAAGCCCTGAACCCTTTAAACCGTCCGGCAGGTCCGGGATGCTGCGCTGAAATCTTTCGCGGCAGTCGAGGCCAGCGCACAACGAGCGATTGAAACTTGGGGGGCTTGGAACGTAATAGAGGGGTCGGAATAATCACTCATGGGGTGTAGGGTTTAGGGTTGAGGGTTTAGGGTTTTGGGTTTTGGGTTTAGGGGTCGGAATACTTACTAATAGTATTACCTTATTTTCCCTTTGTGTTTTTTCGAGAGTAACCCCAAAACCCTATTCTAATCTTTCAGGTCCCTGTAGTAGATTGAGACTTTGGGGCTTGCTGTTAGCTTTAGACAATGGAGGAAGATTTGCAGGGCGATACCCCTTAAAGAACATTGCTTAAACTTAGGGGCCGAAAATGAAAAATCACATAAACATAAGGATCCTACTGTTGGCGTATCAGGGCACCTATAAGGGGGATTCTGAAAAAACACGTATTTGCAGAATCCTCTTTTTTTGTCGCTTTTGGTCTCCCAGCCTAATATGGCTGTGCTTGATATTTGAGAATGAGCACGTGTCATCATGTCCTCGCCTTTCTACGTTAAGTGGCTAGTACCACGGAGAAAAATACACAGACGGGCTTGTTCACGCCTGAAGTGCGTACTACCAAGAGCCCTATTGCTAAGGGTTGGAGGTTCTAGTTACCCTAAACCCTAAACCCTAAACCCTAAACCCTAAACCCTAAACCCTAAACCCTAAACCCTAAACCCTAAACCCTAAACCCTAAACCCTAAACCCTAAACCCTACACAAGACACTCCCAAGCTTTGGGAGGATCCGCTCCTTCGACAAGCTCTGGAGCTGCGCTTCGGGGCAGACCAAGGCCACCCCAACATCTTTTCGTGGGGGGGTTCCCAAGAAAGGGTTTAGGGTTTAGGGTTTAGGGTTTAGGGTTTAGGGTAACTAGAACCTCCAACCATTAGTTGTTGTGGGGTTAGGGGTTTATGGGGTCTTAAAGGGTGGTGGGGTTTTCCCAAAAAAGGGTTTTGAGAGTTTTTTGAGCGTTTTAGGGTGTGCAGGGTTTATTATAGGTGAGTCAGGCCACATTTGTTTGTGGGGGTTTCCCAAGACAGGGTTTACAGGGGTTCGGGTGCAAAGAGTACAAGATTTATAGGGATTAGAAGGTTTACGGGGTTTATAGGGTTTGGAGGGTTTAAGGGGTTTACTGGGCTTAGAGGGTTTATAAGGTTTATGGGGCTTTATAGGGCTTATAGGGATTTCTGGGGCTTTATAGGGTTTATAGTTTATAGAGTTTAGTATTTAGGGTGTAAAGATTACGGTTTCTTCTTGTCTGGGAGCCTGTACGCATTTTCGTTTTTAGGGGTTTGGGCTTGTAGGGAATAGGTACCAGAATGCTGGGTTGGGAGCTCTCTGGTCAGTTCTGAACCATGAGAGGGTTGAGGGTTTCGGGTTTTAGGTTTAGGGTTCAGGGTTAAGGTTTAGGGTTTAGGGTTTAGAGTTTAGGGTGCCTCTGGGGGGGCTCCACATACAAGGCTACAAAGGGCTGCATTCTCACAGGGACCCCTTAGGAGAGACGCCATTTTGGAGAACCTGGCCATCTAAAACCGCAGGGCTATTCGGATCTTGAGGCTTCAGAAGCAGAGTGCCCCTTGCTGCCTTGGTGGGAGCCGCGGTGTAGGGTTTAGGGTTTAGGGTTTAGGGTTTAGGGTTTAGGGTTTAGGGTTTAGGGTTTAGGGTTTAGGGTTTAGGGTTGGTTTCTAGCTCACAGGCTACTGTCGGGCCTGCACCGACTGGTTCCTGCACAGCAGTCAACATGCCTTGAATGAAGTGATCTGCCCCAAGTTGTCAAATGCCCCTGGATGGAAATTTCAAGGAAACGACTTCAACCTTAATATCTCACGGCCCTATAACCCCATAAAATTCCTGAAGCAAGATATGTAAACCCCATGACTATGACCGCCCTTCAAGGCCTTCTGATTGATTGCCCTAAGTTCGGTCGAAGAGTCCCGAAGTTGAGACCCTAAACCCTAAACCCCAAACCCTAAACTTTAATTCCTAAACCCTAAACCCTAAACCCTAAACCCAAAAAGCCCTGGTGAGAGACACAGCACCGAGGCGGGCTCCGCCGAACGCCGGCGGAGGCGGGATCTTTGCCTTAGGTTGGGGTTTAGGGTTTAGGGTTTAGGGTTTAGGGTTTAGGGTTTAGGGCTGAGGGTTTAGGGTTCAGGGTTTAGGGTTTAGGGTTTAGGGTTTAGGGTTTAGGGTGTATAGGACTCAGGGTTTATGTTTTTATCTTTTCAGAGTTGCGGTTTTTAGGATTTCGAGTGCAGCATGTAGGGTTTAGGGTTCTGCGCTGCTGAAAAGGACGTCTTAAATGGGCTGTAATTTCCACGTACATGGCGTGGGTGCTGCACTGGGCGAACTCGGAAATATCAGAGCCTGAGCTGTCAGCAGGCAGTCCTTCAATATCCTAGACCCTATGCCCCAGACCCTAAACCCTAAACCCTAGGGTTCGTGTGCTTCAGCCGCTCATGAAAGTGTGCGCCGCGTCCGAGGTTGCCGAAGCTCTTGGTGGCAAGTATCGTGGAAAGCCCGAGGCTGGGTGCTAGTTCGGGTTTATAAATAGGGTTTAGGGTTTAGGGTTTGGGTTTAGGGTTTAGCGTCTAGAGTTTAGGGTTTAGGGTTTAGGGTTTATCGTTTAGGGTTTAGGGTTTAGGGTTTAGGGTTTAGGGTAAAGAACACTCTTGCCGGGCTTAGGGTATAGGGCCTAGGGTTTAGGGGGGGTTCGAGCGAAATAGTTAACCAAGTAGTTTGGCTGTGGGGTTGCTATGGTTTTTTGTTGGAGGTAAGGGGTTTTGGAGGTTTGTGGCATGTGCGTTCGAGACTCGGAGCATGGAGTTTGGGATTTCTGCTGTGCTGGCGAACTGCGTGCATTCGTGAGTGCATCGGCTGTAAGGCAACACCGTTGAGCTGGGAAGGGTACTCAGGCATCAAAACTGAACTTAAGCTTGAACTCGCCGTCCTTTATTATTATTATTATTGCTGTTATCATTATTATTATTAGTATTATTAGTATGATTAGTATTATTAGTATTATTAGTATTATCAGTATTATTAGTATTATTAGTATTATTAGTCTTCTTCTCATTATTACTCTTATTTTTGTTATTATAATTATTCTGATTATGATTATTATGCTTGCGTGGGAGCAATGTGGCTGTGTGGACCATGCCGAGATCCCTCTTGCTTGATGATTCTACCGCTCAGCACTTAGGCCTCTTCTTGGGGTTCTTACATGTCTCGTGTTGGCAGTCAAGCGCCACATATGGGGGTTGCCGAAAATAGGGGGGGTCACTTTAGGGGGATTCCGTTCTATTTGGGGTATGACAGGGGTACCCGCAATTTTCGAACACTCCCATATATGGATAGACTGAAGCAGAGTGTGGCTACTGTTCCAACAACCCTAAACCCTAAACCCGAAAACCCTAAACTCTAAACCCTAAACCCTAGAGGAGTGAAGCAGGCCCCGCGTATCGCTCTGTCGAAAATTTTCCTTGCAATGGATGCCGCGCTGGCCAGAGTTGCTGAAGGCCTTCCAGACACATTTGCCTAAAGTGCTAGATCTTCAGGTTCGTACAGTACTCCATATATATATATATAGATAGATAGATATGTATAGATGTACTGTATATATATATATGAAGGCAGAACTATAGTGTTCCATAGTATTTTCTGATAGGATCTTTTGTGTTTGATATTTTTATATGCTTGTGTTAGTATGCTATTATGGTATCATGCCATTATTATACTAATGTGGTTTATGGTATCTGTTTCTGTTGTCTAAGTTATGCCAAGATGATGCCGTAATAAAGATTATATTGTTGTTTGCGAGTCTACTATTTTAATTTCCTTATGATCTGTCCGACAGGCTGTGCAGCTCGCATTTCTCTTTGATGTTGGCTGTCTGTAGACTTCGCATGTCCACGTTTGCGGACCTCCCGTTTCTTCGAGTCTGAAATGCCATGCTTGCAGTTGTGGGGACTGCATCTGCGCTCTTGGGCAGGAGCCTTTTCCTGGTCAGATGTGCAGTATGCAGCCGCGAACGGGTCAGAGAAGTGTCGTGGTCAGGAAAATAACGCAGGGTTGCAGCTTTCACAAACAACACACAGTGGATTCCTTACATTATTCTGTATGTCATTTTTTATTCTTATTATTCATTATTTAAATATTTTTCTTGCAAAACATAGCAGGATGAGATTCCTCAACTGACACACGCTCTGGGGTTCGAAGAGCATGCTCATGGACATGTTCGCTGCGCGCATCATGAAATATCATTAAACATAGCACAATGACTTTGCGTAGTGATCTAGTGACCCAATAAGATGACAGTACAAGACCCTACTACGATGATGATATATCAAAAATGATCTAACAACATTCTGTACAACAATATGTTGGCACAGTCGTATAAGTTCCGCCTGTGGTGTTTGAGGCAGCTGATCACGGCCTTGCTTGAAGCCCTTGCAGCTGGACATGAGAAGGCGGCAACGCTGCTTTTTGATTGGGGCGTCGCACCCGACCTTGGGTCGATCCTGGCAGATCCCCCACAGCCAGGCAACACGCACGTGCTAATTTTGGGCTGGGGTGGCTCCAGCCACGCGCAGCTGCAGAATGTACAGAAGCTGGGTAGCCCAGTGGTACCCTTTTCCCTTTTTTTGGTTCTGTTACACCAAAAAAAAGGGTGCCCTTATTATAATATGGTTACTGGGCTACTAAGGAAGTGGTGGCAAGGCAAGGGGTACCCTACCTTGGCAACGACCACCTGCCCTAAGGAGATACAGAAGCAGGTGGATGCCATCAGCGCCTTCTTGCCAAGCGACTGCGACGTCATAGTGCACGCGTTCTCCAACAACGGCGTGTATTTGCTGCAGGACGGGTTAGGCCCTTGGGTTCTTTGATATTTTCCCTTATTTTTTGTGGGTACAAGAGGATCATATTAAGGAACATTTCTCCTAAACCCCAAGAGTCCAAAAATGTCCAACCAAGAGGAGTTACTGCAGCAGACTCGTGAGAGTCGCCCTTGGCGACTATCCGGTGTCATCCTCGACTCGGCACCGGATGCCTGCGTCAGCCCGATGTTGATGAGGCAGCTTGGGGATGCTTTGGGTTTTTTAAACTTTTGGGTACTAGAAATCCCAAGAAACAGCTATAAATCATTTTTGGGCACGGGAATTCCTAAGAAACAGCAAAAGAAGCATGCGTTTTTGCTCGGGTTCCAAGTTCGGCAGAGGCAGGTGGTGAACGGCTGCATTCGAGCACTCTGTATGGTCCACGGGGTCTTCATCAAGGAGCGCCCAGAAGCTGCTTCTAGGCAGGCCCTCTTGGGATATATATATATATATATATATATATATATATACATATAATATATATATATATATGTATATATATATATATACATATGTATGTATACATATGTATGTATACATATATATATATATGATTTCCCTTTTGGGGTTTAAGAGAATTATATTTCGGGACGTTTCATCGGTTTTTGTTATTGGGTTTAAGAGGAAGTTGCATGACTGTTTACACCGACTATCCAGGCATTGAGTGCTGTGGATAAGCATTGCTTCCCCTGAACCCTACACCCTAAACCCTAAACCCTAAACCCTCACCTAAACCCTAAACCCCTAAACACCCAAACCCCCACACCCCCACACCCCCACACCCCCACACCCCCAAACCCCCAAACCCCCAAACCCCCAAACCCCCAAACCCCCCAAGCCCCCAAACCCCCAAACCCCCAAACCCCCAAACCCCCAAACCCCCAAACCCCCAAACCCCCAAACCCCAAACCCCAAACCCCACACCACTCGAAAGGGCCATCCTAGGCTTTAACTGCCTTCGATGTCGTCGGCCCGCTGCGTGCGGGGGACCGCCTTCAAGAAGCTCGGCCGGCTTTTGTTAGAACCCTAAACCCTAAACCCTAAACCCTAAACCCTAAACCCTAAACCCTAAACCCTAAACCCTAAACCCTAAACCCTAAACCCTAAACCCTAAACCTATACAAACATATTCATTCCAATGCTTTAAGGGCCAACCCAGGAAGGCTCCGAAGGCTCCCGGGTGGTGTTGGGGCCGAATGGATCCGAGCGTGGCTTTCTGGTAAACACAGAGCGAGGAGCAGGGTTTAGGGTTTGGGGTTTGGGGTTTGGGGTTTGGGGTTTAGGGTTTCGGGTTTCGGGTTTTGGGTTTAGGGTTTAGGGTTTAGGGTGTATCTAATATTTGGGCCTGAATACTTTAGGGGGTTCATAGTGTGTATAGTTACACATGTACCATAAGGAAATACTACTAGCTAGTTACTCCGACCCCTACACAAATCCATGGTGGCAACCTCGCAGTCATTTAATGAGAACACGTATCTGGGTAGTTTAAAGAAGAGCTGCTTTGATCTGAAGGGGATGATACAGGCAAAGCCCGAAACCTTAAACCCTAAACCGGAGCCCTAACCCTAATCCCTAAACCCTAAGCCCTAACCTTTAACTTCCTAAACTTTTAAACCCTAAACCCTAGACCGAAACTTGGCCCCTAAGCCCTAAACTCACGGGCATTAGCCCTGCAACGCGTGCCTCGCAGGAGATGCCATGAGCTCCGAATTTCTCCAGCAGGCCCCCTCGTCAGCTCCACCTACTGGTTCTTAGTGGGGAATGAGGGAATATGGTACGTGGTATATCCCCCTGTACGTATAAATAAAATCTCTGTATATACAGGTACACATTCTTCAAGGGACATATATATGTATATATGTATATATAGAGACATACACACACACACACACACACACGCTTGCTTAAAGGGATTAACTATATAGGGAACCAAAAGGTTCAGTCGTGGGGAAGAGGGAAGTTCGGCTGTTCGGGTTTAGGGTTGGTCAGGGTTCGGCCTTAGGGAATTTAGGGCGTTTATACCTGGGACAACACTATTTACCTACAGTGTAGTAGTAACTACCCTTAATTAGTACGTAGGCATGACCCATGAAACTGTAGATAAAGAGGGTCCCAGGTAGATTTAGGGTGTTGCTTCATGCTTAGGGTTTGGGTTCAGGGTTGGGGTGTTTAGGGTTTAGCGCGTTTGGGGTTTTAGGGTGGCGGCAAAGGGACGTCTGGGTGTGCTTTTTGCCTGCGTGCTTTTGCAGCTCGGGTTTTGGGTTTAGGTTCTACGGCTGGGGTTGAGCTCTGAATTTTCTTGCTTTTTTTGCGGGGGGAGTGGCCGCACCTGGTCACACAGAATCTTCAATGGAATGACAGCACACCATCACCCTTTATACTTTCAGGTTGTGGCCGACCATGCCGGCAAGTCACTCCAGGCAAAGGCCCATGGGTGAAAGTGCTGAGTTACAGTTACAGGAATTGGAGTTGATCCACCCTGAACCCTAAACCCTAAACCCCAAACCTTAAAGTCTCAAGTAGGGTTTATGGTTGAGAGTTGAGAGATTTGGGATCCAGCGTGAGAGCTGAAAAAGGAGCTTCAGACCCCAAACTCTCCAAGCACCTAAACCCTCTCGAGTCGAAGCAAGAAGCCCCTACAAATCCCTGCCGCGAACCCTGCAAGCTAACCCCCACAGCCTGCGAACAAATAGACAGAGGCAAGCTCGACCTCCCCTCCCTCTCCCCCCCCCCCCCCCCCCCCCCCCCCCCCCGCAGCCACGCCCGGCGCCGGACAGAAACTATAGCGCACGCGAGGAAAGCTGCCCGAAACCCTAAGTCCTAAACCTTAACCCCTGCAAAATCCGACATAACGTAGGGTTCGGAATAACTACGAATCGTACGCCTTTAATCTGGTCCCTATATAGACATACTGCAATCACCCTGCGGTTGATGCAGCCGAGGACCTGGAGGCCCTCCGCAAGCTTCAAGTTTCCAAGGCCGGCCAGCTCAGGCTGTAGGGTTTATGGTTTAGGGTTTAGGGTGTAGCTTTAGGGTTTAGGGCGGTTTAGGGTTTTGGGTTTTGGGGTTTTGGGTGTTGGGTTTATGAGTTAATTAGGGTCCGAGGTTTAGGTTCTCCGGGATTTTAGCGTGTAGGGCTTCAGGGTTTCGAGCCTCTCGGGTTTTTTCGGGTTACAGGGCTTATGGACGTTTTGATAGGGTTCACTTACTGTTTCCCAACCCAAGTCCTGCTGCCTGCCAGGTAGAGATTAGCACAATCTCGAACTTCTTGTCGTTGGAGGATGCCCTGGTGTTGCTTGGAGAACATTTGAGCTGCTGTTTCTTTTGGAATTCCGCTTTGGGGTGCTCCCCTGTGTACTAACAGTCCTTGACAGGGGCTAGAATAGGGGGTACTATAGGGCTGTTAGTATAAGGGGGAACATCTCAAGTAGGAGCCACACCAAAGCACTAAACTCTCCCGAGCCGGTTCTTCGTGTCCAGAAGGAGCAGGAGCCAAGGCTGTTTCTGTACTCCTCCACGGACAGCTTGATCAAAGCTGCTGCAGTGGAAGATTTCATGAAGAAGGGCACCCGTGCCTCGGCGTTCGCTTCGTCGATAGTGCTGCCATGATCGATATAGCCAGGGGTCGAGGGATTGAATTTGGACAAGTAGGGTGCAGGTCACAAGCGGCATGGTTCTATGTGTGCAGGTGCTGTGCACAGCAAAACAGATGCTCGGATACGGAGTCCGTAGTTCGAAGAGCCCCCCTTCAGCCCAAGTCCTAGACCCGAAACTTCCTAAACCAAACCCGAACCCCTTTGTATACCTTATATAGCCCCTATATACCTAAGTAGCCCCCAAATAACCCCTAAACCCTAAACCCTAAACCCGAAAGGGTCCCTCCTTTTAGATTGCTGGAGGTGAGGGGCAGGCGAGCTCCAAGAAGTTTGCCGGATCGCAGCATGTTCGCCACTTCCAGAAGCATGCGGAGCCTGTGTCGGGCAATGTTTTAGACTCAGGCATACGTGGGCTTTCGGGGTTATGGGTTTAGGTCTCCGGGGTTGCCATTGCCAACGCTTCAGAAAGTTCGTCGAAGGTGTGTAGCTGCCCCCGACAAACTACTGTGAGAACTTTGAGGTTAGAAGAAGATGTAGTTTGCGGGGCCCGGTGCAGCTTGAATCTGAGACGGCTTGTGATAGGATTCGGATTTGGGTGTTCTTAATGGTATTGTGCGGATTGCAATGGTCTGGAACGTCGTCACATTCCAACCAGGTTGCCTTGTTGCAGTGTGTCTGAGAAAGCCAGATGCCCGAACAGTAACACACAAGTTGGAAAAGCAGAAGATGACTAGACCAACCCTGTCTGTATGTCCTGAAGCTTTGAAGTCAAACCCTCGAGATTCCAAAGCTTGCCCTGTCTTGCACACCTCCAGCAAGCTCGCGGATATCTTGTTCAACCCTATATAAACCGTAACACTTCAAACTTAAAAACAGTCTAAGACTAAGAACAAGGCACATGTATAACCTTGCTCGGAGCCTCAACTGGTCCAGACAGCAGACAGCTTGGTGTTCACACAGACATCCGGTTGGCGTCGTAACTCAGAAAACTGAGAAACAATGTGAAACAGCGCCTTCATGGCACGGAACAAGAGTCCTCCGAAACAATGCGGAATGTTGCCTGCCGCCGCAGTCAACAAGCGCATAGCCAGGCAAAGAGGTTCTTTTGTGGAATGCTGAATTTGGCTGTCACGACGTTTCTCCGGCGGGTTGGCACTTTGTCAAGGCAACATTAAGCGTCAAAAAAAAACTAGACCTCATCATAATTCATATTTGAACCAAGATCAACATTAAGAGTTATAACCCCTAGACCTCATCAAATTTTCAGATTTCAATTAAGAGCTTTGAGGACCCTTATGCGGCGGAAGTGGCCGCCTTCCTCGAGCGCTGCAAGCTCGCGTCGAGTTCTCCCAAGAGCAGTTGAAACAAACGGCCGTGTGTCAGTTGCAAGTCGTTGATGAGCCTCTTAAAAAGGGTTAAAGGGTTTAGGGTTTAGGGCCTAAAACATTTTTTGAGGCTTAACGCCCCTACGAACCCCATAACCCTAAACCCCAAAGCCCGCCCCAAAGCCCGCCCCAACGCTACTGTACCCTGATGCCGAGCTGTGCGCAACACCAGGCTTCCCAACAACAGGAGTGCCCAGGGTTTGGTGGAGCGTTCCGGGATTCGGGAGCAGGCAGGTTTAGGTTTTAGGGATGCTCTTCGAGCAGACTTTCTGAGTTGACGGAGCCTCAATCCTGGCAAATCGGCATCGCGGCACAAGTGTCTAGCGTATCCTGTTCTCTGCATGTCTGTGTTTGCCCTGCAGCCGAGGGGGGGGGGGGGTCATCTTTACGATTTCTGGAAACTAGGATGCCCGGTAGTATACCTTTTCCCTTTTTTGGGGGGTTCAGGTTCCCTTATAACCCCCTTTAAGCAAACCCTAAACCCTAAAACCCTAAAAAAAGGGCACCTAGGAAGCTCACCGGCACGGTACAGGCAGCGCTGAATTTGATTCGCACAGCCTTGCGGAGCATTCCGCTGGTGGCAGACGACCCAAAGGAGCTCCGGTGTAGGGTTTAGGGTTTAGGGTTGTACCGGGCACTTATGGCCTTTGACGTGCTTCATGACTGCGGTTCCAGCACCCGAGAGGAACCTTATACAGGCCAATCTAGTCCATCTAGTCCTGAAATCTCGGGCGTGTCGTGCGCGACGTTCCTTGCCAGGATTTGGTCGTCATCTATGAGGCCTGGCGCGACCCTTTCCCTTATCCTTTTGCATGCTCCAGACCCCCACCTGCCCTGAACCCCCTAGATAGCCCTGAATTAAACTGAACAGTAGCCAGTGAGGCCTGAGGGCATAGTAGGGATACTTTTGGGGCTTCTGAATCCTGTCTAAGGGTGGTTTCATGGGCCCTTCATCTGGTCCCTTAGCTCCCTTAAATGGTTCTAATGTAACTACCCTAAGATGCTCAAAGCTCACAGCTTTCACGAGCCTTCTGCAGTTTTAATCAAGGGTCTCAGGGTTTAGGGTTTCGGGTTTAGGGTTTAGGGTTTGGGGTCTCAGGGTAAGGAGATTGAAGAATCTTAGGGCTCTTCTACCCTTTGTTGGTGGGGCTTAGGCGTCTGGGTTTGTAGGTCTTAGGTACCCCTGAACCCTAAACCCTAAACCCTAAACCCTAAACCCTAAACCCTAAACCCTAAACCCTAAACCCTAAACCCTAAACCCTAAACCCTAAACCCTAAACAACCTTCACGTGGCTGATGTGAAAGGATGAGAGCCTCTTAGCCGTGTCGAAGCCTCCCTGCTTGCGCTGCACGCCTGTCCACAGGCAGATCCCGGGGGTCGGAAACCCCCCGAAGTTTGGGTTTAGGGTTTAGGGTTTAGGGTTTAGGGTTTAGGGTTGAGGGTTGAGGGTTGAGGGTCTAGGGTCTAGGGTCTAGGGTTTAGAGGTTAGGGTTTTGCGCTGGCTTAGGGCTTGCGGCTGAGGGTGCCTGGTATTGTGGGAGGAGGAAACGCTGCTAGCTCTTCACAACATGTACATAGTCTTTGGGCAACTGGCGCACCATAGGCATGCATGTAGCTCTGAATGCGCCAGATTTGTGGGAAAGTCGCTGACGAGTCAAGTGGCGGCCTGAGTCTTTACCAGAGCCTTCAGCGTGCTTGGCTGATCTGCTGCACGGGGTTTCTGAAATTAGGGGTACCTTATTGGGGTCCTCATTATAAGGGAATCCTACTGTTTGGCGGGCTATATTCGGGTCCCCTGTTTGCGAAAACCCCGCATGTGTCTTCAAAACCTAGCACAGGAAACCCTGAGTCATGCGCTCACTTGAATATCACACGCTGAGAACTGCCTTAATCCCAAAAGCATGTTTTCTCAAGACTGGGAACAGGTTTCGGCCCAGGGGCAAGGGTTTCGCTTCGGGCACGCTTTTGGGTATGATGGGTACTGCAGGAAGCCCGAAAACTTTTTGTTTATGCCTCGAGACCCGGCTAAAACTTGTACGCCCAATGTAATCCCTTCGTTTTTGATGTAGAAGATGGCACTTTGCTGTAAAACCCGACGTTTCGATCTTCGATTTAGGGATTGGCTTCTCCCAAGCAGCTGATTTCGTTTTATATCCCCCCCCTGTAAGGTACCCTGGGGACTGTATAAGGGGTATGACATGTTCATGGGGTTCAGGTGGAGTTGTGCTACTTGCAGGTTGTAGGGTCCAAGTTTCCGAGGTTTCCCATGGGGCCCAGATGTTCTTCGCAGCTTGCTTCGGGACCAAAAACTGAGCAGACTTGAGGACAAGACCTTCTTCACGGGTATCCTTCTCCCCAATCCCTAAACCCTAAACCCCAAACCCCAATCCCCAAACCCCAAACCCTAAACCCTAAACCCCAAATCGCAATGAACTACTTGGACCCGAAGCTCTGAGCTGAACCCCGCACGACTCACAGATCCTGGGCTACTTCCAGTCCAAGGGCGAAGGCAAGCTGGGTTCTCAGCCCAAGGGTTTAGGGTTTAGGGTTTAGGGTTTAGGGTTTAGGGTTTAGGGTTTAGGGTTTAGGGTTTAGGGTTTAGGGTTTAGGGTTTAGGGCTCAGGTCCTGCCTGGGAATGTTCTCGGCTTTGCGGGTGTTTGGGGGAGGGGGGGGGGGGGGGAGTGTGGGATCGAAATACTGACTGAGCGAGAACCGGGCACCTCCACCACACCCAGACTTGATTTGAGGCAGACCTCGCCCATGATGCTGCACCGTTTGGCTGGGCTCTGAGATCGCAGGCAGCAGTGCCACGACGTTTGTCATGCTCAGATCTTGTGGGTCGCCTTTGTCTATATCCCCCTGGGGAAGTATTTTTTTCTTATTATCCTTGTTCATATAAAACACAAGAGGATATTGAACATAATATGTTTATATATGTTTATTAAGGTTCTAAGGGGAGTAGAGTTGTCTCTTGAAGGACCAGACCACAAGCGGGATCGTTCTTTGTGCCAAGACGAAGGCGCTCTTAGGCTCTTAGCGCAGGGAGAGACGTCCGTGCACCGAAGCAGTCCCAATGCCGTGGCAAAACCTCGACAAGTTCAGAAAACTTCTCGTTGCACTGAAAGTGACTGGCTGCCTGACGACTATCACTGCTGTGCAGGCGGCGGCTAAAGCTTGTGCTGCGAGTGCCTCAGCTCATGCTGCCGTGCGCAGCTGCAATCTCACTCAGACTTGGACATGGCAGTCAATTGCTTCCAGCCCGATCACGCTTCATGTTGCTCTGCACACCTTTACCAAGCGGCTTTGGAGAAGAGACCAAGTGTGATGGACCTGTGAGGAGCAGTGGCACGAGGACGACTGCAAGAAGGACCACGGCGTCTAGGGTTGAGGTTCGTTTGTTCTTTTGATGTTTATGGAGTTGCAGCGCCCCGAATGCTATAGAGCAGCCTCCCGCCCTAACCCGCAGATTCTGCGAGGAGTACCTCGCCATTGCGCTCGCTGGCGACCAATGCCAGTTGCAGCATGTGGGCGCGACCCTGGTGGGCCCTCCATGCCTCTTTGAGTAGCCTAAGGCCTAAGGTTCGGGGTTTAGGTTGGGGGGGAGGCTTGTTCCTATCTGTCGCTCGGACCCCCATCCTCTCCCCAAAACATGTTGCATGAACTGTCCGGGTTATTGAACAGCACGACTGCAAGTTCGGGATCCCGAACACGCAACTCAAGAAAGAGGCAGGAGAAAGTAAGGGGATGGCACTAAGCTTGCTTGCGAGGACTGCATTCATCTGGCCATCTTGTTTACCAGCTCCAAGAGCATATGCACTACACGCAGCGCCTGCATAGCAGCATCGCAGCCCAGTGTTGGGCCTAGGAAAGCTGACACAGGGCCACTGACCCCTCCTTGCGTGGCCAAGAGCATCGATGACCGGCGTGGAGAGCCTGGCTAACATCAGTCTGCCGTAGCTGGAAGCACCATCTCAAGCACCTGACACATGTGCATCGCAAAGCATCCTCCGAAGTCGGAGTCCGCGGTTTAGGGTCTAGGGTCTAGGGTTTAGGGTTTAGGGTTTAGGGTTTAGGGTTTAGGGTTTAGGGTTCAGGGTTTAGGGTTTAGGGTTTAGGGTTTAGAGAGATGTGGGCCCTGCGGCCTCCAGATGTGAGGCACCGCCTGGTGCCTTGCTCGCGGTATGTGCCATGGTCATGGTACTACCGGGCCCCACCACCTCCAAGCGACCTACGAAGGGCACAGGCCAGGCAGTGCTAGGGCTGCTAGGGTCTAAAGTTGATAGGGTCCCTAACCCTCAACCCCAAACCCCAAACCCCAAACCCTAAACCCTAAACCCTCCACCCCAAAAACCCTAAAGCCTGAACCCCAAACCCTAAACCCTCAACCCTCCACCCCAAAAACCCTAAAGCCTGAACCCCCCAAACACACCAACCCTCAGCTCCAAACATCCTCTAAGAGCCATGTTTAGGGATGGGCAGCTGGGAAGTGGCAGGCTATGCTGTTGAGGGTTTCGGGTGCCCCCCCCCCCCCCCCTAAAGCCTTGTCAAGACCCTAAACCCTAAACCCTAAACCCTAGCCCTAAACCCTAAACCCCACCAAAGAGCAAGAACCTTCATGGGCCTGCTCCGGGTTAGTTTAGTCTCTCAGATCAAGGGCCTTTGTCTTCCAAAAAGCCAAAAGCACCAACCCTCCGGATCCAAGTACTTAAAGAGGGGTTACGTGGCCTCTACAAGCACTGCTATATCATGACTTTGAGACCCAAGGATACAAGAGTTAGGTACATGGACCCTAAACCCTAAGCCCTAAACCCTTAACCCTTAAACCCTTAAACCCTAAACCCTAAAAACCTAACCCTAAAACCCCAAAATGGGGAAAAACCGGCAAAAAGGCCCGGCCGCTCTGGGGCGTGGCACCCTTGGCCCTGGCAATCACAGCCCTGGCGCGCGGGCGAAGGCAGCGCCGGCAGCTCCGAGTTTCTTGGGGACCAAATGAGCCCTAAAATTGGGGTCATATACCCTATACTACTAGAATTCCTGTTGAGGTATATGAGCCTTAATTTTGAGGTCATATGTATATGTACATATATATATATATTCCTATTGAGGTATATGAACCACAAACCCTTTTAGGGTTCAGTTCCCCAAGGTTGTGGTGGCCGCGTCGGAGGCCGAGTCCTTGGGGGAACCTCGGAGAACTGGCTGGCTTTGGGGTTCTTCGGGAAATGTGCATACATGTGCTGTATATAGTAAATATGACAATATGAAATCAAATACAAATATAAATATAGATATGGATATAAATATAACTATATACATATATATATATATATAAGTATGGATGAACATATAAATATATAAATATCAATATCAATATCAATATCAATACCAATATAAATATCAACATAAATATAAATATGAATATGAATACGAATATGAACTATGAATTATGAATTTTTGAATTACGAATTATGACTTATTAATTATGAATGTGAATATAGATATACATAGATATATATATATATATAAGTAAATAAATAAATATATATATATATATATATGTATGTACATTATATATATATACACATACATATGTTTAATATATATATATATACACATACATATGTCTATATACTCGGTTGCAAAGTTTTCAGGCTTGTGTGAAGGTGGTCCGCAGCAGCTACCTTACAACAAGCAACTTGCATCGACGTGTGCCAGTGGTAAGCTTGACTCCCGGAGGTTGAGCCAGTAGATTCAGGTCATCATCGTCGGGAGTTGTGCCAGGATGTCACCCAGTGCATGGGGTCAGATTCAGATGCATGGTGAACTGCAAATCAACCCAAATAACTCCAAAAACTCACACTGCGGAACGTCGCAACTGCAACCCTAATATGTCCTTGCACCAACAAGCCTTGGAATCCTGAATCCGGTGCACTCCTCCAGCACCCAAACCGAGTCAGAGGATTCAAGCAATATAGGGCTCGGAAGAAATACTAGTAGTATTGCCTTATGGTCCCGTCATAAATACACTATCATAACCCGCGAAACCCTGTTCTAATTATTAAGGCCCCTATAGTGGCCGCAAGCCGAGGTAGTTGACGTGCTCTGCGAGCAGGAAGGAACCGTGCAGATTCGAATGAGATGGCCCAAAGATGGCGAGTCTCGAAACTTCGACCGCCCTCGTGACCAGCTCTTGGAGAAGACCCTGATGCGCATGTCCCTGACGCTGCAGAAGGGGCTTCTTGGGCGCGATTCGGGAACCGTTTTTCGACTCTTTGCTTAAGAACCCCAAATGAAAAATGATAGTCCCAATACTGCCCTTACAAGACTGTGTTTTTTTTTTTTTTTTTTTTTTGGGGGGGGGGAGGGGTTCTTAAGCAATTAGTAGTTATTGCTGCAACACTGACATCCTCCGCCCTTCCCTTACTCAACCAGCATCCATTGTACCTTGAGTTGTTCGAAAGGCCTGCGATGTCTCTTACACATAGTTCTACTCATTCATAAACCCTAAACCCTAAACCCTAAACCCTAAACCCTAAACCCTAAACCCTAAACCCTAAACCCTAAACCCTAAACCCTAAACCCTAAACCCTAAACCCTAAACCCTAAACCCTAAACCCTAAACCCTAAACCCTAAACCCTCATCATCCAGACAGACCGACATTGTACCTTAAGTTGTCCTCGAGGCACGGCGCATCCCTGGGATGTCTCTTACGCATAGCAAGCATACTAATACACCCTAAACCCGAATGAAACCCTAAACCCCAAGCCCTACGAATAATGGCAAGAAGAATCCAGCCCAGGTCCAATACGAAGGCCCGACGGCGCGGGTGGCGACGGCGCAAGCAGAAGTCTGAAGAGCGGAAGTCTGAAGAGCGGAAGCCCGAATCTGGCCCAGAAGTTCGGTTTAGGGTTTAGGGTTTAGGGTTTAGGGTTTAGGGTTTAGGGTTTAGGGTTTCGGGTTTCGGGCATCAGGAGGTTTAGGAAGGTCGAGAGCAGCGCTTTAGGGTTTAGGGTTTAGGGCTTCAGGAGGTTTAGGAAGGTCGAGAGCAGCGCTTTAATTTCGTATCGGGGTCGCAAGAATTGTGAACAGTATTCCCTTATGGTCCCTATATGGAGTGTACTAGAATAACAATCAAAATCCTATTCTTATTATATAAGTCCCCAAAAATAATTTGGGCTTGGGGCTTCAGGAGGTTTAGGCTCAACTTGCGCAGCGGTGACATGTAGGCATCACGCAGACCGTCTGTTGTGAGCTGGTCACAAGCATGTATGCTTTTATAATATGAGCATATGAGCATTTTCCAAACAATTGGGGTTAGCCCCCCCCCAAATGGGGAACGTTGAAGGGACCTAGACTAGAGTCCCTTCAGTAAAGTCTCTTTGTGGCTGCTTGCTGAATCCATTAGAATAGGTAGCTTCAAACTCAGGACACAGCACTTTAAGCAGAAACCCGAAGCCACAAAATCCGCGCAAGCCCGAAGAACCCTACAAACCCGCTAACCTTGAAAGCCCTGTGAACCCTGTAGAGTTCCCTAGAAGCCCTGCTTGAATTTCAGGCCCAGGACGCAGCAAAACCCCCTGCCATCGCCACTTCTCTGCTGGACAGCGACTCGGTAGTCGAAGTAATTACCTTAATCCTTTCTTTTGCTTGGAGGGGAAGGGGGTGGGGGAGAGGTTCAGGGTCGGGTTTAGGAGTATAGGCTTACATTTATAAGGGTGGGAGGAGGGGATTAGGTTTAGGAGTATAGGCTTACATTTATAAGGGTGGGAGGAGGGGATTAGCACAGACCCTGTGGAAGCTCAAAAATGTTTTTTTGGATATAATGGGTTTCCCTACTAACCCCCCTCTAACCCCCTGCCTTCGCAAAGGTAGTGTAGAGGGGGTGTAGCAGGGGAACCCGAAACCCTACACCCTAAACCCCAAACCCTAAACCCTAAACCCCAAACCCTAAACCCTCAAGCCAATGTGTAAACTTGAACTTATTCACTCCTTTTCTTGGAAGGCCACTTTTGCTGGTGCGGTGCAAAGTTGCCGGCTTCTTTTTGTTGAGTTGTCGTCAGTTGCTTTGTGACTGCGTAGGCGAGGAGGTTTAAGTAAATCGAACAAAGAAGACTGTTGGGCTTTGTGCCTGCACAGGGCAAGGAGGTTTAAGAAAATTGAACATTCAGCACTTTGGAGCTGTTTGAAGCTTCTCAAGTCCTTTTCAAAGCCACCCGGTGCCTTTTGGGCTCTTTGCTGGTGGGCCTTGTGAAATCAATTTGGGCCTTCTGAAGCCAATTGTGGCCTTCTGAAGCCAATGTTGGCCTACTGAAGCCAATTTTAGGCCTTCTGAAGTCAATTTGGAATTTTGGCCTTCTGAAGCCAACTTTGGGCCTTCCAAAGCCAATGATTTTGGCCTTCTGAAGCCAATTTTGGGCCTTCTGAAGCCAATTTGTGCCTGAAACCAATTTTTGCCTTCTGAAGCTATCTGAAGCCAATTTGTGCCTTTATTTGGCCTTCTGAAGCCAATTTTGGGCTTTCTGAAGTCAATTTGTGCTTCTGAAACCAATTTTGGCCCTTTTGTGCCTTCTGAAAACAATTTGGGCCTCGGCCAATTTGTGCCTTCTGAAGCCAATTTGGGCATCTGAAGCCACTTTTGGCCTTCTGAAGCCATTTGTTAGCCTTCTCAAGCCAATTTTGGCCTCCTGAAGCCAATTTTGGCCTTCTGAAGCCAATTTGGGCCTTCTCAAGCCAAGTTTAAGCCTTCTGAAGTCAATTTAGCCAATTTTGGGCCTTCTCAAGCCAATTTGAGCCTCCTAAGGCAAATTCCGGGCCTTCTGAAGCCTCTGAAGCCAATTGTGGCCTTCTGAAGCCAATTTTGGGCCAACTTTAAAGTCTTAAAACAGAAACTCCTCGAAACTTCCCCGGACCTGAACCCTCAATAAGTTCAATGAAACCAATTTGTTGCCTCTGAAGCCAATTTTGGGCCTTCTGAAGGAAGTCATTCGAAAAAATCTAAAACCGAAACTCCTCGAAACTCCTCGAAACTGTCCCCGGACCTGAACCCTTAATAAGTTCAGTCTGAGCATGAACCCTATCAAAAATCCAAAAACAAAACTCCTGGAAACTTTCCTCGAAACTCCTCGAAACTTTCCCCGGACCTGAACCCTTAATAAGTTCAATAAACCCCAAACCCTAAACCCTAAACCCTAAACCGTAACCCTAATTAGGTAGTATAGAGGGGGGGGTAGTAGGGGAACCCATGAAAGTAAGGTGAGGGCCGGCCGGTGGACGGAGCGATGGACCTGGCGAAGGCCTTTGCCGAGGCCGCGATCCTGCAAGTGGGTGCGGTGCCCCAGGGGGCTCGGGGAAGCTTGGAGCCCGAAACCCTAAACCCTAAACCCTAAACCCTAAACCCTAAACCCTAAACCCTAAACCCTAAACCCTAAACCCTAAACCCTAAACCCTAAACCCTTTGTTTGGGGGGAAGCTTCGGGCTTGGGGTGTTTTAAGGTTAAGTTTAAGCAGGCTTATAGGGGTTACAGGGTTTACAGAGTTTAGCCATGTAGGGCTTAGGGTTTGGAAGAATGGTCGGGGTCTCCAGCAGAAGGGAGCAATGCGAAAACCAGCTCCGATGTGGGAGGCTGTTGCTTGGAAGCTCAAGCTTTTCCCGCCAGCCCAAACCCAGCTCCAGCCTCTGTTTAACAAAGCGGCCCTGAAGTTAAAATAAGTCCGAAACCTTGAGCCCCATCC
This sequence comes from Symbiodinium natans, assembly GCA_905221605.1. Classification (NCBI taxonomy): domain Eukaryota; class Dinophyceae; order Suessiales; family Symbiodiniaceae; genus Symbiodinium; species Symbiodinium natans. The sequence goes on from CAJNDS010000129.1 coordinate 101,695, forward strand.
CAAAGATATGGAGCGGGAGAGTTTTTCAGGTGAGGACAGCTACCGGGTGCGGCTCAATCGGCCCACAGCGCGCCACGCCACTGGGGCTCGGATTTGGTTGTAGTTGGGTGTGAGGTCTTGCATGTTTTTTTTCTGCTTCAAGGTTTTCAGGCTTTAGTTTACATGTGTTTTTTGGGATGTGAGAGTTTGAATTCGCGGGTTTACGGTTTAGAGTGAGTGTTCGGGCTTTGGGGGGTGTAGGATATCTTCTAGAAGATATAAAACAAAGTTTCGGGTTCATGGAGTTCCGTGGGCACACCTGAAAACCCTCAGAAGAAGACTTAAGGTGAGGGTTGGAAGACTCAACAAATCGGAAGCCGGAGGTCTCCGAGCCCTAATCTTGGCAGCCCCAGCGGTACCCTTGTTTTCCCCGTTGTTGGCTCAAGGTTCCCTTATAAAGTAACCCCAACAAGATGACTTTACTCTGGTATTGTTATAGGATTCTTAAGGGTGGGGGGTTCATGGGAGGGAGGTACATAGGGAAGCTTAGGGAGCCTTATGGAGTAGTGGGGAGTACTGGGAACTTTGGGTTACATACCCCCCCCCCCCAACCCCCCGCCCTTAAGAACCTTATATGGTTATTGGGCTACCAAGCAATCAAGCCCTAATTTCCAAGGGCCCAAGCCCTGATTCTACAAAGAAACCAGCCCAAAAAAGGGTGCCCTTACTAAAAGTTTGTTGTTGGGCTGCCAAGTAATCCAACCCTAACCCTAAACCTCCAAACCCCAAACCTTAAACCCAAAACCCTAAACCTTAAACCCAAAACCCTAACCACCAAGCCCTAAACCCCAAACCCCAAACCTTAAACCCAAAACCCTAAACCCTGATTTTCGAAACCGAAGGTCATCTGCCGAGGGCGGCCTCGAGCAGGGCTGCGACTTGCAGCCATGGCCGAGGGTCGCACCTTAGCTGTGTCGGTGCTTTAGGGTTTAGGGTTTAGGGTTTAGGGTTCAGGGTTCAGGGTTCAGGGTTTGGGGTTTCGGGTTAGGGCTTGGGGTTTAGAATTTAGGGTTTAGGGTTTAGGGTTTAGGCTTAGGGTGGGGTGGGTTGAGTTTGAGGGTGGAGCGTGGGGGTGGGAGGTGGGTTGTATTCGGTGATTCATGTGGCTCTTGGTACTTGGTACTGCTTCATGTATTATTATTAGTAGAGGGTCAACCACCCCTTACTCCACCCCTTACTTGTGATGTATATGTCTACGTATATGTATATCTATCTCGGTCTATAATTATCTATATCCATGTCTATCTATCGATCTATCTATGTATATATATATATATACACGTCAAAAACTACTGATTGTGCTGGGTAGTATTTTAGATGAACAGTTACAGCGACATCATTGTACATGATTGTGAGGACGCTGGGAATCTGAAAAAGGTTCCATTCCAAGGACTTGAAGTCCTGAAACTTTGGAGCACAAACCATAACCCCCCCCCCCTTCCCCCCCTTTTTTTCCTTTCCGCAGCATGAAGGGGGCTGAGGGTTTGGGATGTCGGTTGGTTGAGCTGGAGGCTTTTGCGACTCACAGCAACTTCGATGGGAGTGGCGCGCTGGTGGAGAGCTGGTGGGTCGGGAGCACTGCTACACACCCACTGAGGCCGGGCACATCCTGGAAACACCCAAACAGCAGTAAGTCTGATGCAGCTGCCGACTATTTCGGGCTGAACTTCCATCGGTTCTATCTTGCAAGTACACCCTAAACCCTAAACCCCAAACCCTAAACCCTAAACCCCAAACCCTAAACCCCAAACCCTAAACCCTAAACGCCAGGCAGATGTTGGCCGATCTTTGGAGGTGGTGGCGCGGCCGCCCCTGGCAGCCGATGCCCGGTCCAGCCAGCTTTTAGGTGTGGATGACGTCGAGGCCCCCGGGGGGGGCATTCAGGTGGAAGCTCTTGAAGGGGGTTTAGGGTTTAGGGTTTAGGGTTTAGGGTTTAGGGTTTAGGGTTTAGGGTTTAGGGTTTAGGGTTTAGGGTTTAGGGTAAGTATATTCAAGTACGCCGGCCGTCGTTCTTTCAACTGGGAGCCCGATAGCACTGGTGCCAATGTGCCCAGAACCTCAGAACCCAGACCTGAAGCTGCATGCACTTTCTGCTAGAGCCTGCCTCTTTGCTTCCCAAAACACCTAACCCTACACCCTAAACCCTAAGCCCTAAACCCTCAACCCTCAACCCTAAACCCTAAACCCTAAACGCTAAACCCTAAACCCTAAACCTAAACCTTTCCAGACCCTGCCCGTGCCTTCAGGCCAGCGCACGCCTGGAGCTGCCGGAAGTGCAGCCAAGGGTCGGCCTACCTGGGATGAGTGAAGCACGCTGTCAGGCGGGAGGCTTTGTAGGGTTTAGGGTTTAGGGTTTTAGGGTTTTAGGGTTTTAGGGTTTTAGGGTTTTAGGGTTTTAGGGTTTTAGGGTTTTAGGGTTTTAGGGTTTTAGGGTTTTAGGGTTTTAGGGTTTAGGGTTTTAGGGTTTGGGGTTTTAGGGTTTAGGGTTTTCGGGCTTTAGGGTTTAGGGTTTGTGGTTTTAGGGATTGGGGGTTTTCGGGTTTGTAGGGTTTAGGGGGCAGTGGAGGGGGCAACCCTCCGCCTAAATAACCCTAATACAGGAACCCAAAACCTTATGAGGGTTGCAGAGTCCGAGGGAGGTCGTAAATTTTGTTGTTCGCCGAAAGCAGCTCGGGGGGGACTGACTCAGTCGAGTCTTAAAGCCTTTTCTTCAACCCTGGCAACGAATCCCCCTAAACCCAAAACCCGAAGCCCTAAACCCTAAACGACAGAACTTTCTCTCTTTCTTCCGATATCGGAATTGCCAAGATGCAAGGCCATCGGCCATCATTGTATATTTATAGCAAAATTGCCAATTGCTACCACAAGGCTGCGGCTAGCTGTGGCATTCTTGGCCCTCTCTTGTTGGTAATTCAGAATTGTCGGAGGAAAGGCCGATGAGGATTACTGGTTCCGCCCTTCAAAACTTTGAGGGTGGGTTTAGGGTTTAGGAGCCAGACATCTCCTAGTTACTAATTGCTGTATAAACCTACCCTAAACACAAATATTCTTCCTTCAAAGGGTAATAAAGGCAAATAGTAGTCTCCATGGCAGTCAAAAGTCCCAGAACTCCTGAGGCCATGGATGACCAATTGCAGACATGGCGGGAGAGCCAGGACAGCTGACGAACGACCCGAAACGATGCGACTGCTTCAATTTGCAGATGTTGTTGTGGATATCGGGGAAGGTGCAGCATAGAGCCGAGAATAGACATGTTGTGTCGTTGTCAGCGTGCCAGAAGGGTTCGGGGGCTGTGTGCTGCAGGCATGGCTTGGTAGGCTTGGCGTACTTGCGCTCACCCTAAACCGCCAATCACCCTGTCTGAATCAGGAGACATCTCCTGATACTTTCCGCATCGTGAGCTACAACGCGCTTGCAGACTGTTACAGGCGAGGGTTAATTGTTGGTGTTCTGGAGTGTGGAGATTTGGGGGAGGTAAACCCAAACAAAACACCGTCTAGTTCAATTATGCTTGATTATGGGTTTAGGTTCCAGGAGGGATCCAGAATTTGGGCTGGGTGGGGCATTGATGCATGGGGGAGTTGGTCATTCGCTCAAGAACCTGCAAAATCCCGCAAGTCGCAAGCCCAGAAGCATGAGTTGAAACCCCTACAATCGCCCATTGCAAACCCTATAAACCCGTATAAACCTTTAGACCTTATAATTCCCTGCTGAAAAACCAGTTGTATAAGCCCTATGAAGCCCTACAAAACCCCGATAAACACCCCTAAACTCCAAACCCTATACACCCCCATGAAGCCCTGTTGTTACCCTTGAGACCCCTACTACAAACACTCTTACACCCCGATTAAGCCCCTGTTAAACCCCTGCCCCTGTGAAACCCCTACTATCTCTTTAAGACCCTACTATAGGAGCCTAATTAGAAGAGGGTTTGGGGGTTATTAGAGTCTAATTCCCAAGGGACCCTAAGGGAAATTTTTTCGTAGTTATTCCGACGCCTTTAGTACACCCTAAACCCTAAACCCTAAACCCTAAACCCTAAACCCTAAACCCTAAACCCTAAACCCTAAACCCTAAACCCTAAACCCTAAACCCCAATGTTGCCATGCCAGGCATTGCTGGGACCAAATGTTTCCCTACTGCTTGGCAGAGGCTCTGAGACCGGAGCAGAGGCTTCGGGGGGGGGGGAGCAGTGTAGGGTTCAGGGTTTAGGGTTTGGGGTTTAGGGTTTAGGGTTTAGGGTTTGGGGTTGGGGGTTTGGGGTTTGGGGTTTAGGGTTTAGGGTTTAGGGTTTAGGGGTGCCAGGCGAGACAAGGATTCAGAGGGGAATTCCGGGGGCTAGAGGTTCCGGCGACCCTTGATGCTCGGCTTGTTTCGGGGGATGGACTCTCTGGTGTTAGGCACGGGGTTTAAACACTTGGGTTTGGGGTTTAGGGGTTTCGGGCATGAGTAGTGAGTAACCCTAAACCCTAAACCCCTAAACCCCTAAACCCGTAAACCCCCAAAACCCCTAAACCCCTAAACCCCTAAACCCCTAAACCCCTAAACCCCTAAACCCCTAAACCCCTAAACCCCTAAACCCCTAAACCCCTAAACCCTACACCCCAAACCCTAAACCCTAAACCCTAAGCCCTAATCTGATTGTAAGATTAGTGACTTGCCAGACGTCCAGGCTTCAGCTCGTCCACCAGGAGGCCCGGGCTTTGTTCGATCGGCTCCCCTGTTTTGTGCCCAGCAACGCTGCGTGCCGCAAGAAAGGGGGGGGGGGTTTCTGGGGTTCAGGGTTTAGGGTTTAGGGTTTAGGGGTTTAGGGTTTAGGGTTTAGAGTTTAGGGTTTAGGGTTTAGTGCTCCTCAACCGCCTGAAAAGACCCAAAGGCCACCTGGCAGGCTCGCACCTTCGGGGCAGATCTCTTGGCCATGCAGGAAGTGGATGCAACCTGGTACAAGGACAACTGGGCTTTCCTTGCTGGGGGTGGGAGGGGGGGAGGAGGAGGGGGGAAGGGGTAAGGAGTTGACATTGTAGGGTTTAGGTTTGATAAACCCTAAACTCTTACTTTAAGGCTGGGGTGTGGCAGTCTGGGAGGGAGTGTGAGTTCGTGTTTGGTGTTTACAAAAGGGTATCGACTCTGCAGCGAAAAATTCCCAAATTACACCCTGGAACATAAACACTGATGTAGAGCAACCCCCCGTGTAATTACGTCTCCTTCACTGGCTCGTCTTCCAAACTGGAATGGTTTTCTGACAGGCAAGTGGTACCCAAACCATGTACTGCCCTTGTGTAAACCTCAACGCCAACCCCAAACCATTAAACCTACACCCCAAGCCCGCGAAGTCTTCCGGGTCTTCTAGCTTCCGCGGACCGCTTGCGGCTTCTGGCTGTTTGTAACACCAGAGAATCCATCAAGGTTCAAGGCTTCCAGAGAATCCATCAAGGTTCAAGGCTTCGGGTTGTAGGATGCTTGAGATGCATGCGTATCCTCGCATCTTTTCGGCTCAGATTTTCCACCGCAAAGCGGTGAAACACGTCTACAGACTGCGGCAAAGGCCACGCAGTCGACTCGCACAACTCAGCAGCGCTATACACCGTACCACTCACCACCTTCCTACTAGTAACCTCAGAGTCTTGCTCAAACTCCTGCACCTTGGCGATAGGACTGGGTTCTGGGCAAGTGAACTAATGGCTCATGCCCTACCCTCCTGTGTGCCAACCGAAGACCAGCAGCAAAGAGGCTCACCCCCACAAACATCTGCATGGTGTGCCACAGCTCACATTAGCCTCTGCGTCCAAAGAGCCATGCATGGCGAAACGAGGCTGAGCCGGCAAAGAAGCAACAGCAGGGGCCTCGGTAATACAGGGGTCGGAAGAATTACGAATAAGATTCCCTTATGGTCCCTTTGTAATTATACCATAGTAACCCCCAAGACCCTATTCTAATTATTCAGGCCCCTTTTTCAGATCCAAGGGACGGGCGCGAAGCCACCGGAATTTGGGGGTGTACGATATTCGGGGTACCATATTTGGGGTCCTTATTAGAAGGAAATCCTACTATTTGGGGGTCCACTATTTTCGTAACCCCCCAATTTTGCAGAAGCAAGAAAAAGGGGCTTTCAAAATGGGGTTTCGGGCTCAGGCTTCGATGACGAACAAGATGGCGAATGGTGGCCACCCCCGCTTACCGAGCAGGACCCGGCTTGATTTCAGCTGGAAGAGAGGTTCTGGCAGTGGGCATGGGCAGACCCACCCAAGCAGCCACAGAAAAGGTTGTCAGCACTTGCTGCACAACCAGCGAGCTAGACTCTCCACTTTGCGCGCAAACTCAGTGTTGCTTGAGATTCGCTTGTGGCTTGTGGCACCCTATATGCACCCAAACAATGTTTCCTGATGCTTTGCCACTATCTCATCTATCAATCTATCAGTGCACTTCAGAGCGACCGAAAAGTCCTGGACTTGTCAGCATTCTGATTCTGGTTAATTAGTTTCGAAACCCTTTGGCTGAAAGCCGTCAAGAGCCAGGACGTCGCTTTGCGACAGCGTGCGAAGCGGCTGTTGGAGGTGCGACCAGTGCGCGCATCCTTTGGTGTTCAGAAGAATTGCTGCACACCTTATTTCAGGTGAGGTCCTGACTTAGGTGTTGAGCAGGCAGAATGTAAGTTGTTGTTTTTGTCGGGGGGGGGGTTATACATAGTCCTCTAGATGCCCAACCTTAGTTTTCAGAAAAACTCAGCCAGTGGGTTGGACCGCAGCCTTCCGCAGGCAATCCGACGGATTCCTCTGGTATACTACGACATCAAAGCTTGGGAGAATGAGCACGAAAAGGTCTTCTCCCTCTTCAGAAAAGGCGGGACTCGTGCATGAATCATGCAGCCCCACCATACCTTGCGCGCGCGCACGTGAAGTCGCGAAGGGGTGAGAAGTGCGGGTCATGTTTGCCTTGGGTGTGTATGTTGTCCAAGGACGTGCATAGGAATTTTCCACGCCATGCAAGAGCGGATTGTGTGAAGCAGAGCCTGAACCCTAAACCCTGAACCCTGAACCAACCCCAAACCCTAAACGCTGCTCGGGAGGTTGTCTAGATGCTGACAAGTCCGACATGCTTGATGCACCGATCTACAATAACCCCCAGATTGAGGATGCGTGGCTTTTTCTGCTGGAGATGAGGCGACCCCCTGGTTCTTGGGGTTTAGGGTTTAGGGTTTAGGGTTTGGGGTTAGGGTTTAGGGTTTAGGGTTTATAGGGTTTAGGGTTTAGGGTTTAGGGTTTAGGGTTTAGGGTTTAGGGTTTAGGGTTTAGGGTTTAGGGTTTAGGGTTTAGGGTTTAGGGTTTAGGGGCCCCCTGGTTCTTAGTAGGGGATGGGGGAATTAGGTACCCTATGTAATCCATTTAAGGGTATATATAGGGGAAGGGTACCTCATTCCCTCATTCCCTTCTAAGAACCAGCCAGACCCTAAACCTAAACCCCAAACCCCAAACCCCAAACCCCAAACCCCAAACCCTAAACCCTAAATTCAAAGGGTACCTCATTCCCTCATGAACCAGCCAGGAGGCGACACTTCAACCGAAGGAAGCACGTGCAGGAGTGTGCCCGCATCTTAGGAGCGTCCTACAACTGGTCGATTGTACTTTTGGGCTCCAAGAAACTTGGAGCCTGTTTCAGAACCAATCTTTTTCTTGCAAGATAGGGTTTAGGGTTTGGGTTTGGGGTTTAGGGTGTAGGGTTTAGGGTTTGGGGTTTAGGGTTTAGGGCCTTGCACAAGTAATTACGACGAACCAACTAGGAGTCAACTTCCATCTTGAGTAACAGAGCCTTCTGCAGCCAAGGAAGGTGTTAGAGGCTCTCAAGGATTTACCACAGGATGTATGCACAGAAATCCTGGAAGATGCCAACGCCGTGGACCTCCTGAACACACTTTACCCATCAAGGTGCTGCCTCTGCCTGAGTTTGCAAAATAGGGTTTAGGGTTTAGGGTTTAGGGTTTAGGGTTTAGGGTTTAGGGTTTAGGGTTGAGTGGGGCTTCCCACCCTTTTCAGCAGCTCTTCTCCAAAAAAACCTCAACCTCCCCTAAATGCCCCTAAAAGCTGTAAACCTCTGAACCCTACTTGGAGGTTCCCTAAACCCTAAACCCTAAACCCTAAACCCTAAATCCTAAACCCTGAACCCTGAACCCTGAACCCTGAACCTTCAAGTAGAGCCCAGCACAGCACGGTGAACCCCTCCAGGCGCCGCTCGAAACCTCGTTCGACGGACTGGCTTGCGGGCAGCTGCCGGGCTTAGGGGTTTAGGGCTTAGGGCTTAGGGTTTAGGGGTTTGGACTTGAGGTTTAAGGGCTTCCGGTTGCAGCTCTTTTTGTTTTTGAGCTCTGCGGTTTGGGGTTTTGGGGGGCTTAGGGGTTTGGGAACCAGGCTGTCAGGTCCTTAACTGGGTTTTGGAGTACTAGACTCTAATGCATTTGTTTGGTTCTGAATTCCTACAGTAGCTCCTTATACCTAAAAAGTATGTGATGCAGGGTTTATAGTATTGTTATTGGTGAGTGTATATAAGGTTCCTTTTTAGTATTGGTGAGTGTACACCTTGGGTGTCCTTTTCGGGGTACAAGAAATAGAACAACCCTAAACCCTAAACCCTAAACCCTAAACCCTACTTCATGTACTTTATTCCAGGGCCCACGGCCAAAGTAGGGGTGAAGAGCAGCCAAGGCACTCCGACCAACTCCCCATCCAATGGCTGGAGTGGTGAGTCGGCCACTCGGCCCCATTCTGGTGATTGTATGGTTTACTATATGGTTTACTATATGGTTTATCATAATATGGTTTAAGGTTACTATATGGTTTACTATATGGTTTACTATATGGTTTATCATAATATGGTTCAGGAAATATTATTGTCGTATTTTGTCACTATTGTTCGTATTATCAAATGCTATTCTTACACGGTGGATACTACGACTTCGTGTCCGGGGTTTCGGGGTTTCTTATGGTGCATCGGTAGAAACCCAGAAGCCTTAAAGCCCCAAGCCCTAACACCCTCTAACACCCCCTGAAAACCCCTCCAAAGCCCCTTACGCCCCTCCAAAAACCCTAAGGGTCCTTAAAGCCCTACAACCCCCTTGCAATACCCTAAAGCCCTTAAAGCCCTAAGACCCCTAAAACCCCCTAAAACCCCCCTGAAACCCCCTCAAAGCCCGAACGCCCCAAACCCCAAACCCTAAACCCTAAACCCTAAACCCTAAACCCTACACCCTAAACCCTGAACCCTAAACCCTAAATGCCCCGAGAGCCGAGGACGGCAGCTGGCCGGCGAAAGACAGCACCTCGGGGAAGGTCGAAGCTGGGGCGAAATAACAAGGGTTTAGGGTTTAGGGCTTTGGGTTTAGGGTTTACGATATTTGTATTAATAAGAGTATCAGCAACCATAGTACGATAACAAAAACAACAATAACGCTAAAACGACACTAAAATAACACTACAATCACAATGAATGGTAACAACCATGAGAATCGTGATCGCAACTTCTACTAGCAGCAAGAGAAACATTAGAGCAGGCGGCTATCAAGGTTTTAAGCTTTTCAAGCTACCACAATGAAGAGGGATGTGGGAGTTCGGGGTTCAGGGCTTGTACGTGTTGTTTTTTCGTTTGCGGGTTTAGGGCTGCAAACGTGCGGAAACGAGTTTTCTGCTGTAGACCCATGTTGTGCCCCAAACCCTAGACCCTAAATCTTGCGTGCCCATCCTGTACCTCTTTATGAGGGGCCTTTTCACGGGCAGACCACGAGCAAGGGAACTAATTTTTTCGAAGAGAAATCCTTTGCTTAGAACCCATGCTAGCAGGGCAGATGAGAGTTCATTCCATTGGTAAACATTCTAGAGTCTTGCGATCCTTGTGGTGATGGCTCCAAAGCTCCTCGGTCCCAAATGGCAAAAGGCAGCATCGTGTTCTGGAAGGCTTCTCCATTTGAAAAGTGAAAACGTGCTTGGGCAAGCCCGAAACCTGTGATTGTTTAGTTTTTTATTTAGTTGTTTTGTGTTTTTAGTTGTTTCTAGTTTTTTCTAGTTGTTTTTACTTTTTTTGTGTTCTGTAGTTTCGTCTAGGTTTGTTTAGCGTTTCTTAGTTTCCGTTGGTTTTCCGTTTTTGTCTTTTGCGAGTTGCCCATACTTTTGCTCTAGTTTCCAGGCTTTGTTTCTTTCCTTTGGTTTTGGCAGCTTTCTTATTGGAGTCGTGGGGTCTTCCGCAGACCACTGGAAAACCCACAAAAAACCACAGCAACCGAGGCCAGCCCAATGGTAACCACTCAGGCGCCTCGTCAACCCTACACACGTGGTTCTTTTCTGTAAACTCTTTGGTGCTACAGGCGACCAGGAGTCATGGATGTTTTAGCTTTGCTTAGGTTTTTTCCAGCTTTTCTTAGCTTTCCTTAGCCTCCTCAGTCTTGGGCGCATATGCTGAGAGATTCCTTGTCGGTTCCTTTACTGCTGAAAAAGCCCCATATATAGCGGTATAGGATGGGCACCTATGACTAAACACGACCTCTACATCAATCCAGGAAGATTCGCCGACCTGGACGCAGGAGGCGTGGCCTTCGGAGAAAGCCAATGGCCGGAACCCCAAGAACCCGTTCAAGCCTTTCAAGCAGTCGGCCACTTGGGCGCAGCTTCAGTAGGGTTTGGGGTTTAGGGTTTAGGGTTTTGGGTTTAGGGTTGAGGGTTGGGGTTTACTAAATTAGGGTTTAGGGTTTAGGGTTAGGGTTTAGGGTTTAGGGTTTAGGGTTTAGGGTTTAGGGTTTAGGGTTTAGGGTTTAGGCTTTAGGCTTTAGGCTTTAGGGTTTAGGGTTTAGGGTTTAGGGTTTAGGGTTTAGGGTTTAGGGTTTAGGGTTTAGGGTTCAGGGTTCAGGGTTTAGGGTTTAGGGTTTAGGGTTTAGGGTTAAGGGTTTAGGGTTTGCTTCCCTTGGCAAGGCTCTTGGGATATTTTACATTTTACATGATTGGGGTTAAGAGGATGCATTCAGGGGAATCTGTGTCAGAGGGCTTTGAGGGCCTTCCTGGTAGCAAGCCCAGGCATAGTGATGATCGTCATGCTCTTAAGGGGTATCTCGTGGCAGAGCATGAGCCTGCTACACACCAACCTCCATGCTGGAAGCTTTCTCATGGCAACGCCGCACACACTCCCAAAGTTCAGCATTCCACTAAAAATACTCTAATCTGCTCCACTGGGAACATTTTAGTACTGAAGGTTGGGCGGGAAACCTAAACCCTATGCCCTAAATCCCCGTAAACCCTAAACCCCTAAACCCCTAAACCCCTAAACCCCTAAACCCCTAAACCCCTAAACCCCTAAACCCCTAAACCCCTAAACCCTAAACCATCAGTTTTTGACCGAAACTCTGAGCCCGCGGAGGAGGTGAGCCTTGACTGGGTAGAAGAGCCGCCCCAGCGGCCGGCACCCCCAGCGCCAGGCGGAGAATCTTTGCTTGGGGCTCATGTCGGAGGATTGTTTAGGGGTTTAGGGGTTTAGGGGTTTAGGGGTTTAGGGGTTTAGGGGTTTAGGGGTTTAGGGGTTTAGGGGTTTAGGGATTCACGGCTCTTGGCAGCTTTGGTTTGGGTTAAGGGTTGATTTGGGGTTTAGGATCTATAGGGCTTAGGGTTTAGGGGTTTTACAGGCGAAGGCTCGAAGCCCTCAACCCTGAACCCCTAACAGCAAGGCTTACGCCGCAAACTGGAGCCATAAGCCATGGCCGGAAGATTTGCATGCACAGAGGGCCCCTTAAGCACAGGGAAGCGCCCTGTAATCTACCCAGGGGTTTGGCTACGAAGAGGTCCACACGAAAGACCCCTGGAACATTCAGTTGCAAGCATCTGTCGCGGTGCGCGCACGGTAGGCCCCTTAAAATCCCTTCAAGAATCCTAAAGCCTCGCAAAATTGCTACACTCACGGAGCCCCCATGAGATGACAGGCGACAAACGCGAGGGGGGATGACTGCGAAGCGGCGTAGAGGATTTTATTCCCTAAACAAAGCAGCCGAATGATCAGTATTTATTGTGAATAGTATGAATAGTGCCTATCCTAAGCCCTAAACCAAAACCCTAAACCCTAAAGGCCTTGAAGCCTTACGCTTCATGCTCTGGGTGTACGGATGGAAACCTGGGGCAGGTCCGCCCGACGCCTTCAGTGGATTCGGTGGCCCCCAGGCGCGTCTCATTCCTGTGGGATTTCCAAGGTGTGAAGGTATTTAAACGAAACCCTAAACCCTAAACCCTAAACCCTAAACCCTAAACCCTAAGGTAGGATAAGGGGGGCCCTTAAAAGGGAACCCTTCTGAACCCTCTTCTGGCTCTCTTAAACAGGGACCTTATTCAGAGGGTCTTTATCCCCCAAAGTCCCCCTAATCCTTTTCCCTGCTGTGGGATTTCCAAGGGTGTGGAAAGTATTTAAACGAAGGTCCCCTATCCCGAAACCCTAACCCTAAACCCTAAACCCCTAAACCCTATAGGAGCTGTTTATACAATTCATAGCAGGTCCCCCAACCGGGCCCCGAATGTAGAGCAACCCCCCCACTTTCGCTTCGGCATTCGGAAGCACTTTCCACCCGAGAGTCTGACTAAAAACCCCAGAGCCTAAAGCCTCGAAAATACGTTGAGCACTGGTGTCCGGATTCTCTGTGTCGGCTCGAGGGCTTACGCAAAGTTCTCCTTTTTTGGGATCTACACCTAATGGTGGGTTCAGGGTTCAGGGTTCAGGGTTCAGGGTTCAGGGTTTAGGGTTTAGGGTTTATGGATTAGGGTTTATAAAGGGCTTGTAAGGCGGGCCGGTGCTACAGGCCATTTTGAGACTCAGGATTTGCGTCCTTGGGCGGCCCGTGTTTTCAGCCTTGATTTGAGCCTGCGCATTTTCAAGGTTAAAGGTCTTGGTACCCCAGTTACCCTTTACACTTTACCATTTTTTGTTCAAGGTTCCTTAAAGTTACCAACCCCAAAAAGGGTACCCTTATGTAAGTATAGTCACTGGCGTACCGGGGTTTCACGCTAAGAGTTTTCGTGTGGAGGTTAGGATGGTTTCCAGGTGTTGAGTTCTGCCCTGCGGCCAAGCATCTTGTCCTGAAGTCTACAAGCCCTAAGCCCTGAACACATCGTAGTCTACCCCGATCCTGAAACCTAGAGTCTCCCCGAATTCGAGAAGCGCCGGCAGGTCGAACAGTGGCCGCAGAGAGCGAGTGAGTCTTTGTCAGCATTCGGGTTTGATGCTTGAGGTTGGTTGCAGGCGTGAAGCTCTACATCCACTGCGTTGAAAATAAAGGGGGGGGGGGGGGGGGGGCGATCGTATCCCTAAACCCTATACCCTAGACCTGAACCCCTAAATTTCTTGGCCCCCTTATTCAGGTTTAAGGGCTTAAAGGTGGAAAAGGGTTTAAGGGTTAAAGGGATTTGGGTTTCAAGGTTTCAGGGTTGAAGGGTTCAAGGGTTTAAGGGTTCAAGGGTTGAAGGGTTTAAGTTTTAAGAATGTCAGGGTTGAAGGTTTTCAGCGTTTCAGGGTTTAAGGGTCTGGGGTTTGAGGGTTTAAGGGTTTGGGGTTGCAGGGTGAAGGGCTTAGGGTTTAAGGGCTGGTTTAGGGTAGTCTAAGCTAAATCAGGTTCGGGTTCAGGACCGCGGCCAAGAATCACGTCACGTCGCCAACCCTGTTCCCGGCACAAGCGCGCGAAGCCTTCAGATGGCCACTTCCTCTAGGACTAATGAATTTTAGGGTTTAGGGTTTAGGGTTTTTGGTTTAGGGTTTAGGGTTTAGGGTTCTTAGAATTGGGACCACATACCTTGGGGTTTAGGGTTGAGGGATGTATGCGACTATTGAAGAAAGTAGTCCCCTAGATCCAACACCCAAACTTCATACAAGCCTGCAAGGAGAAGCCTGGCGGAGGGAGGCTCGGAAGCTGTTTCCTGTTAGGAGTGTTGTACAGCGTGGAGAGCACGAGCACTTGCTTACCCGTGGCCCAAATCCCAAACTGCAAGGCTGCAACTTCGTCTAAGGGCTTAACCTCAGGGTTTTTTGGTTTAGGAGGCAATTTCGAGGAATTGGGGGCACCCTATTCTGAAAGTGCCTACAATAGGGATTAGAAGGCTCGTTTGGGCACTCAAGGGGGGAACTCCTCGTCCTAGGACCCTAAGTCCTAAGTCCTCCAGCGCGGACTACAAGGCCCCTTATATGAATAGCTCGCACCTTCAAGTAGTTTTGGAAGGTACATACTCTACTGGAGTACAAGGAAACTTGGGCCTGTGGGGACTCCAACGCTAACCATGTAGACTCAGCCGCCAAAAAGTACATTCGGCAGCCCCCAAATCTCCTCCCTCCAAGTCCAATTCTTCCTGAGTGGGGGTCTCCAGTTTCAGCGTTATCGGCTATGAGCCCCAGGCATCTATAAACCTTAAACCCTTAAACCCTTAAACCCTTAAACCCTGAAACCCTTAAACCCTTAAACCCTTTAACCCTTTAACCCTTTAACCCTTTAACCCTTTAACCCTTTAACCCTTTAACCCTTTAACCCTTTAACCCTTTAACCCTTAAACCCTTAAACCCTTAAACCCTTAAACCCTTAAACCCTTAAACCCTTAAACCCTTAAACCCTAAACCCTAAACCCTTAAACCCTTAAACCCTAAACCCTAAACCCTCCCCCCTTGGCATGGCAAGGCCGGGCACCAATCCTTTCCGGAAGGATGGGCCGCCCCGCAGCAGCAACCCTTTCACTGCCTCACCAGCGATGGCGTGAGAAAAGCTGAGCTCTTCTCATGAGGGTTGAGGGAGGTTTAGTTTTTTTTTTTTTTGGTTTAGGGTTTAGGGTTTGGGGTTTACGGTTTACGGTTTAGGGTTTAGGGTCTAGTGTCTAGGGTTTTAGGTTGAGGGTTTAGGGTTTTGGCTGGCAACCTCAAAACCTAAAGCCTAAACTGAAATGATTTCATCTTGGTTTGGAGCGTCTAGGCTTTCTGGGGTGGTGGTGGGTGATCCTGGCATTGGCGGGTTCAAAGGGTGCACGGCGGTCATGCCAGGACAAGGCCTGCTAGGGGTTTTCTTTGTAGGATGTGGTGTGTATGTCCTTCCCATACTCAGAAGCTGAATGAGTACACTGTACACTTTTTGTGAAACTATAGTCCCCTTTTGAACTCAAAGTGTACACTTTGTGTGGGGCTTATGAACTCAGCAGCTGAGCATAGAATCTGTCGCCCGCGACTTCTCGACGTCAGTAGCCCCCCATGCTGTTTCATTGTGAGTACATTGCTACAGAACTGCTGCCAGATCCGGTGACGCCTGAAGCTCCGATCATAGTACAGGAGTACTGGCAGCCACAGTTCGCTGCGGACGGCTACGGGAGTTGCTTCACAAACAAGGCCCGGTATCCCCCGAGCCCAAAGACTTTAAGAAGGGTAGTGCCATGGTCCCTTGATACGGTCCCTTACCTTCCTTAAAGGGTTCTAGGGTTCTAGGGTTTATAGGGTTTATAGGGTTTAGGGTTTAGGGTTTAGGGTTTAGGGTTTACCCTAAACCCTAAACCCTAAACCCTAAACCCTAAACCCTAAACCCTAAACCCTAAACCCTAAACCCAGAATCGGCCCTTGGAGGGTGGCCCTGTTTCGTATACCCTCAAACACTGGCAGTTGCTTCTGGAGGTCTCCGACTCCCTGGAGGGCTGCCTCCTCGTGTACAAAAAGGAGGCGTGTGGACAGCATGCGGTTTAGGGATTAGGGTTTAGGGTTTAGGGTTTAGGGTTTAGGGTTTAGGGTTTAGGGGACATGGCCTATCTATGTATCAGCGCAGGGTCCGAGTTACTTAGAGCCGAAGACTAAACCATAGAAACCGTCTGAACCTCCTAACCCTAAACCCTAAACTCAAAACCTAAAGCCAAGAATCAAGGAAGCGGCAGAAGTGGCCCGGTTTCGTGCGAATGCCTTTTCGTAGGACCTAACGATAAGCCCCTCAATGAGATCAAGCAACCCTGAACCCCAAACCCCGAGATCAAGGGTCCAGGGCTGAGGGCCTAGGGAAACCCGAAATTTCCGACCATCCTCCATTGGCCTGCCCCACCTTTGCAGGGTTTAGGGTTGAGGGTTGAGGGTTTAGGGTTTAGAGAAAAAAAGAACAAAGTGGAAGTTGAACGGCCCCTACACAGGCAGGACCGGGGTTCTGCATTGACAAAATTTTGCCTCCACACCATCTTGCCCCCCTATAGGGTTTTAGCCCAGTACTAGGTTTGTGGACACAAAGTTGCAGCCCGCCCAAATCCCGTAAAGAAAGAAACGTCCGTGCGAACCCCGTATAAAATCCGTGTTCGAATTGTGGGTTTCTCCATGCCTTCTAGACACCAGGCTGTCTCTTTGAAAACCAGGTTTTCAAGCACAACCTGCTTTAAAGCAGGTTGTGGTTGCCGTAGATAAACTCTAAACCCCAAGCCCTATAGGCCTCAATCCCATGGCATTCAGAGAGGCGCTCGAGCTGCTTGAAGTGAGGGAGCTGCCGCTGCGAGACCTCTTCAGGCTGCCACTGTGGAGAGGGACTTTGGGGGGGGGGGGGGAGAAGGAGAGAGAGAGGGAGAGGGAGAGAGGGTCAGAGTCAGAGAGAGAGTGAGAGAGAGAGAGAGAGAGAGAGAGAGAGAGTTGGAGAGCGAGACACAGACAGAGACCCAGAGAGAGAGAGAGAGAGGGAGGGAGGGAGGGAGGGAATGAGGGAGAGGAGAGAGGGGGGATGGCTGGGGTTTAGGGTTGAGGGTTTAGGGTTTAGGGTTTAGGGTTCAGGGTTTAGGGTTTAGGGTTTAGGGTTAGCTGAGCTTCTTTCGGGGAGGGTTTAGCAGGTTGGTGGGGTCGGGATAGGAAAGTCCTTAGAACTTAAAGCCCTCTCGAGTGCGCACCGGCAGAGGCCGGAAGTGCCCAGCCACAGAGTTCGGGTTTAGGGTTTAGGGTTTAGGGTTTAGGGTTTAGGGTCTCGGGTTTAGGGTTTAGGGTTTAGGGTTTAGGGTGAAATGCTAACATAGTAGCCAGAAGAAGCAACGAAACAGGCCCTTCCTCCATTTTTTAGGTTCTGGTTCCTTAGACGCCCCTTGAAACCCAAAGAGGACACCTTTTTTCCCCCCTAGGTTACTCTTGGGATCTAGTACAATAGTAGAGTAGACGGATGGATAGGGAACATGTAGATATTGGGATGTTCCCCCTTATACCAACAGTCGTAGTGATTATACTGGCGGAGGGGGGCGGGGGGTACCTATTAGTATAAGCGGGAACGTCCCAAGGTAGATCTGTGAGTGCATCCCGAGGTAAACGAATCCAGACCAAACTTTGGATCCTTCAGGGGGGATGTAAAGCAGCCCCGAATTGTAGCTGCGCAAGGGGCCAGAATGTTTAGAGCTGATCAAACCCTAAACCCTAAACCCTAAACCCTAAACCCTAAACCCTAAACCCTAAACCCTAAACCCTAATCCTAAACCCCAAACATGCCGAAGTGCCACGGCCTCTGGAGGCGCCGACTCTCGCCACCAGAGGGCAGGCCTGAGGAGGCCAGCAAACACACATGCGGGGGGTTTAGGGTTTAGGGTTTAGGGTTTAGGGTTAGGGTTTAGAGTTTAGGGTTTAGGGTTTAGGGTTTAGGGTTTAGGGTTTAGGGTTTAGGGTTAGGGTTTAAAGTTTAGGGTTTAGGGTTTAGGGTTTAGGGTTTTAGGGTTTAGGGTTTAGGGTTTAGGGGGTACCTTATTGGGGTCCTTATTCTAAGAGGATCCTACCGGTTGGGAGTTTATATTAGGGGTCCCTTCTTTTCGTAAACCCCATGTAAAAACCCTAAGCCCTCTGGAGCTGGATCCCGTGATAATGGCATGTAAAACCCACATGAAGTGTATAGAATTTGCGATTATCAGTAGTTTGGGCGTTTAGGGTTTAGGGTTTAGGGTTTAGGGTCTAGGGTTTAGGGTTTAGGGTTTAGGGAGCAGACCTCAAGCTCCGTCCAGGCAAACCTTCAACTCCCCCAGTTCCCTGCTGTTTGCAGGCCTCGAGTTCATCTTCCATGGATGCCGCCATGAGGGCCCTCGTCGGGAAGATTCCTGCCATGGCCCTAGACCCCCTGGCCTTGAAAGGAGTAGATTATATAGGGCGATTCCCTCATTCCCGGCTAAGAACCAGCCGGTGATGGGTAGGGTCATCTCATCTTTACCACAGAAATGCAGGATTGAGAGGTGCCTGCTTCTTACCCAAGGATCTGGATGACATCTTTCCACGGCAGCCTTCTCAGCAAAAGTGCTTGCTGAGCAAGACCTCGCGGCATGTTGAGGAAAGCGTCCTGTCCAGGGAATGCGCCTGCATCTCGCGCTAGCACATGCCGAACACGTGCCGCTTAGGGTTTAGGGTTTAGGGTTTAGGGTTTAGGGTTTAGGGTTTAGGGTTTAGGGTTTAGGGTTTAGGGTTTTAGGGTTTAGGGTTTAGGGTTAAGGGTTTCACAGATTCCTCAGAGGCTCGGCACTGTGGCCCAGCTGGGCCTCTTCCGCAGCCGAAAGGCACGAATTGGTTCCTGAGCTTCGCAGTTCAAGGGCTTCGGGCACTTTTAGGGTTTTAGGGTTTTAGGGTTTTAGGGTTTTAGGGTTTTAGGGTTTTAGGGTTTTAGGGTTTTAGGGTTTTAGGGTTTTAGGGTTTTAGGGTTTTAGGGTTTTAGGGTTTTAGGGTTTTAGGGTTTTAGGGTTTTAGGGTTTTAGGGTTTTAGGGTTTTAGGGTTTTAGGGTTTTAGGGTTTAGGGTTCAGGGTTGTCTGGAGCAGGTATGCGGCAAAACTTAGAGCCCCAAACTGCTCATCCTACATCATACACCTCAACCAACCCACTAAAACAACCCCACAATCACACCCAGCTACCCGCATCTGTTGGCCAAGCCCTCCGCAAGCAGGAGCCCTTTAAACCCTAAACCCCAAACCCTAAACCCTAAACCCTAAACCCTAGCCCCGAAGGAGTCCCATCAGCTCCTCTTGGTCTGCAACACACACCTTTATTTCGCGAACTACGCGAGGCCCTGGGGCGGAGGGCACTCGGGCCTTCCAGGGGATCTTATGATATGGGGGGGGGGGGGGGGGGGGGCGGGGGGTTCCGAAAATAGGGGTCCCTTCAATGGGGACTTAGTCCGGGTATGAAAGCCCCTATTTGGGAAACCGCCATATTGGGGGGGGGGGGGGTTCCGAAAATCGGGGTCCCTTTAAGGGGGACTTTATTCTATTCCGGGTATAAAAGGGGTCCCACTATTTTGGGAAATCCCCATATGGGTTTAGGACTTTCGAGAGTTGGGGGGGGGGGGGGGGGTACTCAGAAAAAGCAGAAGCTTGTACGGACCCCCCAAAAGGGACCTCTGATGTTGGGACCGGGACCTTCCCCACCCCCTTGAGGGGTATTTTGTTCCAGGTTTTGGCCTGGGCTTGTTGGGCACTAAACCCTAAACCCCTAACTCTACGCCTTAAACCCTAAGCCCTAAATCCTAAACCCTAAACCCTAAACCCTAAACCCTAAACCCTAAACCCTAAACCCTAAACCCTAAACCCTAAGCGAGCACACGGCCGGAGGCACATACGAGTGCTGCAGGCGGCAGTGCTCCTGGCCGAGGCAGGCGCTGGACCACGCCTGAACTTGAGTTCAAGTTCGCAATATACGAATGATAATCTACTAAGTCACGAATAATTGTGAGAATAATAATGACAACAATAGTAATCAGAATCATAATAACAGCAGTACGAATAATAGTGATAAGAATATGAATAGTAAGAAAAAGAACAGTATAACAATGTACTTGCATGCATATACATATACTACAGCAAGCGAATAGCCTATAATAGACTGTGCTGTATAATATACTATTGCACAACAATATATGGATCCACTGTGCAGACGAATATAATATACTGCAGTATACGAAGGTACTCATATTTTAAATTTTCTATCATTCTATCATTTACTATCTGCTCAAGAACCGACAAAAGTACAAAACACCAAACAACATTCCTTACAATGGGTACTGGAGAGATTATGATTTTTTGTGGTTCTTAAGCAAATAGTAGTAATCGACAAATTTTGTACTGCGCATGTATGCTGGACTACTTTGTAAGCGACTGGCAAGGCAGAGTCGATGGCCACCAGTGCCATGGAGAAGTGAGGGCCCTGGCACTTGCTGTTCCCGTTTGCTCATTCGGGTTTAGGGTTTAGGGTTTAGGGTTTAGGGTTTAGGGTGTGAACGCGCACCTTGAGGTTCGGGCATCGTCCGGGCCTGCTCTTCATGGGAGACTTGAACAGCACGTCCGGGCCTCAACTTGCAGTGAGCTGCCTTTATCCGCTGTTTGTTTTTCCTACATGACTCCCAGGAATGAGGGGTCCGAAATTTGTGCTTTCGAGGCCGGACACGGCTGTGATCGAGCTTCTGCAACAAGGCCGTTCTGCCCCTCTTGGGAAAATGAGACTCGGGAAAGCCTTCTCAAGCGCGGAAGTCTGCCCTGCAATGTTCCTGCCCATCTTGGGAAACGAACCTCCCTAAACCCTAAACCCTAAACCCTAAACCCTAAACCCTAAACCCTAAACCCTAAACCCTAAACCTTAAACCCTAAACCCTAAACCCTAAACCCTAAACCCTAAACCCTAACCCCTAAACCCTAAACCCTAAACCCTAAAGAGCGGAAGTCTGCCCTGCAGGCTTCGTATCCGCCGGCCACCCCGACTGGGCCACCTGCTCGTCCTTCCGCCGGGTCCCTGGAAGCCCAAAGGGCTTAGGGTTCAGGGTTCAGGGTTTAGGGTTTAGGGTTTAGGGTTTGGGGTTTAGGGTTTGGGGTTTAGGGTTTAGGGTTCAGGGTTGTACCCTGACCCGAGAAGTTCTAGGAGGCCCTGGAATCCCCAGAACCTCAGAACCCCTCCCTGCAAGGGTTTAGGGTTTAGGGTTCGGGGTTTAGGGTTTAGGGTTTAGGGTTGTACCCTAATATGCCGCCTTCTCGACACAGGAAGAGCTCAGATTTCGGGGCGAAGGGTTTAAACACTTCATGGTAGGCAGCGTGTCAAGCTGAGAGACCCTACAGACCCTGGAAGCTTGAAAACCCCATGAAGCACGACTCCCCACAAAGACTTATCAACCCTGATGCGCGATATAGAAGGTCGGCAAACCCTATAAACTCCTCTAAAGAAGCTAAGACTGGGTCTTGCTTTAGGGTTTCGTGTCTAGGGTCTAGGGTCTTGAGCTCTTGGGTCAATTGGTGTGAGGAGACAGGGAGAAGAAATGTGGAAAGATGAGAATGCCAGGCGCTGGTTCTTGGAGGATTTTGGGTATATGGAGATGGATCTTTTCGAGCCAATTCAGCACCCTATATAAACTACAAGGAAGAAACTGCGCTGGAAATCCGTCAGCCCAGAACCGTCCTCTCAAGGCTGGGGCTATGCTTCGTCGCGGCAGGCGGCAAAGGCCATGTGCAGTTCCTCACTTTATGATTTTAGCATTGAGAGCATATACCCCTAAACCCTAAAACCCTACCCCCCTAAACCACTCCTCCTCTAAAGCGGCCCATTCTAAGGGACCATTTGATTGCCCTTAGAACCACGGAACCCCAAACCCAAAACCGCAAACCCATCGGCTTCGGGGGAGTTTTTTTCTTCCAGCTACAGAGGACATGCTCGCTGCGCTGACGTCCGATGACAGGCGCCACCGCTCCAACGAAACATCGTACGTTTAGGGTTTAGGGTTTAGGGTTTAGGGTTTAGGGTTTAGGGTTTAGGGTTTAGGGTTTAGGGTTTAGGGTTTAGGGTTTAGGGTTTAGGTTTAGGGTTCCCTAAACCCTAAACCCTAAACCCTAAACCCTAAACCCTAAACCCTAAACCCTAAACCCTAAACCCTAAACCCTAAACCCTAAACCCTAAACCCTAAACCCTAAACCCTCTCCTTCGGCAACTTTCGCAAGCCCATGCTCTCACGGGCTCCCAGGGTGTGGATGGGCTCACTATGTCTTCCTGGGTTTTTGTAAGGACTTAGAAGTATGTACCTTTATTGATATATATATATATATGTGTGTAGTATATATGTACATATGTATATAGAAGTCTACTCTTTAATTAAGGGATTGCATCGGGCAGCGCATTCCTATAAAATCTGTACCAGAGATGTTTGCCACACCTTCTACCCGCAGGGCGAGTGCCTATCGCAACCTCGTGGTCGATGATGAGGGGCTCGAGGCCATCTGCTACCAAGAGCAATAGCCTGTTCCCGAGCTTAATAGGGTTTAGGGTTTAGGGTTTAGGGTTTAGGGTTTAGGGTTTAGGGTTTAGGGTAGTGACTTGAGGGTGCCTTGGCACGGAACTGTCTTATATAGCTTTGTGGCCATGGCCGTCGATGTGGCCTCTGCCCAATTGTCCCGAGATCCTCGTCTGGGACGCAATACTATCGGGGTCGAATAAGTTACTGATAGTATTCCCTTAGGGCCCCTTTAGAATTATACTCTTAATCACCCCCCAAAACCCTATTCTAATTCTTCAGGCCCGTATAGTGTGCTTGTGATGTTGGATCGGGGTGTCTTGGAGGGGGATATCGGTTCTGAGAAGCAATGGCACCCGGCAACGTCAAATCCCTCTGCAACCTTAAACCCTAAACCCTAAGCCCTACACCCTAAACCCTAAACCCTAAACCCTAAACCCGAAGCCATCTGAAGAGAGGCCTTGCTGTCCTTGAGAGCCACCACAGAGCGACTCCAGCGTGTCCGCTGCAGCCCCAGTGTGCAGGGAGAGAGTCAGCCACCCCTCATTATCCCAAGCTTAGAGCTTTTGGGCTTCCTAAGCCCTGGGCCTCTAAGCCCTAAACCCGAAACCCTAAACCCTAAACCCTAAACCCTAATCCGAAGCTCTTTGCCCTAAGCCGACTAAGAATCCGTAGCTGGCCCGCAAACGACAGCATCGTGAGGCGCCTCTCTTGCCACCCTCGGACTGGGTCATGCGTCCGAGGTGGCTGAGGAGGACTGCAAGTAAGGGCTCCGAATGCGGGTTTCGTGTTTAGGGTTTAGGGTGTAGGGTTTAGGGTTTGGGGTTTAGGGTTTAGGGTTTGGGGCTGAGGTTTTGGGATGAGGGATGAGGGTTTAGGCTTTAGGGGTTTAGGGGCTCAGGGTTCAGGACTTTCGGGCGATTTTTTGAGATGCTCGTTGACTTGTCTCCGGAGGTGGCTTATTCCCATGCTTCAATGAGTGTCCCTGACCAGGAACAGGTGGAAGTGGCGGAGGTGGGGGAAGTTCAGGGTTTAGGGTTTTTCGGGTTTAGGAGTGCTTTCCATTGCAGGGGATGGGTTTCAAGGTGATTGCAAGAGGACCAACCTGGGATGACAAGCCCAGCCTGGTCTTTTTAATCAAACATACGGGGGTTTGCGAGAATAAGGGACCCCTAAAGGAGACCCCAATTAGTTAGTAGGATTCCCTTATCATGCGGACCCAACTGAGGTGCCCCCCCATTTTCGTAAACCCCCATATGGCTAGTTCTCTAAGTTAGGGTCCCTATTTGGGGGTCCCTCAGAATGTGGTTCCTTGAAATTTAGGATACCCCACCATCAAAGAGACCATAGATTTCGAGCGAGCATGTGAAGATACACCGCCTGATCGAGTCTACGGCATTACATCCTGCAGCGCAAGGTTCGTGTACTTGGAGGTTCATGGTGCTTAGCAACCAGCTATAAGGGCACTTATAACCCACTTATAAGCCCCTTGAGTGCCCTAATATGGCTGTAGGTACAGTTATAAGTACAGTTATAATTGGTTAGTAAGTACCATGAACCTCCAAGTATGGCTTGTGTCTTCCAGGTGCATGAGAGCGTCTCTGACACCTCTCTATCATCCTGGCCCAAAGCTCAGACGGATTTGCGTGAGCGGTGCGGGCTACATGCTGCATGATGTGCCCGGGATCCAGGATGTGGGGGGGGTTTTAGGCTTTCGGGTTGAGCGATGGCCGTCGTTTTATCAGGGGTTTGTGAAATGTGGGCAGCACAAACGCCTAGGACCTCGTATGCTAGAGTCTTTGAGCTTCTAGGCATCGTTGCTTAGGGCTCGGGCTTTGCGAAAGTAAACCTATACCTAAACCCCTGCACCCCAAAGCCCTTGTAGAACCTTCGCCCACCGCCAGGGAGTGCTTGACGCAGCGGCTGCAGGCCAAAGGAACCTTCAAGACATGTGCTGGGCGCCCTGGCATTGGGGGTAGAGGACATTTTTTAGGGCCTTCGTTATTTAAGACCGTAAATGATACCAGGGGTCTAGAGTTTAGAGTGTAGCAGGGCTTCGTAGGATCCCTATCGCACACAGGCATTCCCCTAACTAGGAGGGATTCTGGGGTCTCTGGGCGCAAGGAATTCATGGGTATGTCGGCTCGGGCTGATGGCTTGCCAGAAGGTTGTGAAAAGGGATCAGAGTTTAGGGTTCAGCGTTTAGGGCCAAGTTTAGGGTGTAGGGCTTGGAGCATCTTGTCTTGGGGCTTGGGTATATTCCAGCGCTGTCAGGTCACTAGTGGAGATGTAGGATGTCGCTTCTCAGGACTTCGCCGGGGTTGATGAGTCAAGTTAGGCTAAGGAATGGGATTTATTTGCAAAGTGTCTGTTCTCGTGATGCCATTTTCGTAGCTGGATAAACGCCCACAGAAGTTTGCGGCTTATGCTTACGATTCAGGGCTCTTTGCTTACGTATTTCTTGAGGTTGAGTTGATGTTTGCTTAGGGTTGGGGTTTCAGGGCTTATTTGAAGGGGTGATAAGTATCCTGTATAAGGTTATAACCATAGTTCCCCCAGACCTTACTAAACCCTAAACCCTAAACTCTAAACCCTAAACCCTAAATAAACCCTACTTCAGACTTTTAAATTTGATCCTTTAAAGGCCCTGGTTGCCACCGCGCAGCTCGCACTGGACCTCCGCCTGAGCCACGAGCCGGCGCGGGGAGGGGTTTAGGGTCTAGGGTCTAGGGTTTAGGGTTTAGGGTCTAGGGTTTAGGGTTTAGGGTTTAGCGTACCTCTAAATCCTAAACCCCAATCCCAGGTTGGGAGGGTGGTTCTTGGAGGCAGTTGAAGCAGACACGCCGGTGATTGCAAGCTTGTTATTTAGGGTCCTTGAGACTTGAGAAGACTCGGCCCAATGATTCAGGTTCTCGTCACCCAACTCTGTCTCTGCCCTTCAAAGCTTGAATAGGGTTTAGGGTTTAGGGTTTAGGGTTTAGGGTTTAGGGTTTAGGGTTTAGGGTTTAGGGTATAGCCCAAGCCTGCCCCAGCCCCGAAACCCGAAAATGCCGCCCCCTGCAGCTTCGCAGGTTCTGGAGTTCAGCGAAGAGCAGTTGCAGGCAGCTAGGAGCTCAAGGGTTTAGGGTTTAGGGTTTAAGGCTTAAGGCTTAGGTAGGGTCATGGGCCTTCTTCAGGCCATGATCATGGAGAATGCCTGGGTTTTCCAAAGATTCCGGGTAGTAGCGCAGGTGGTCTCGCAAGGAATCCACCTTCTTGAGATAATCATCGAGAGTTCCGCAAGTTCTTCTGGGTTTTCTAAGGTTTTGGGTTGAGGACTAGGAGCTTGACTCATGCATGTCACATGGCCTTCAAAGCCTGGCATGCTGTGGAGTGCTTTACGTTAGGGGTTCATAGGTTCGAGCTGTGCCAAGCAGCAACTGCAAGCTGGCACGGCGGATGCGTGCCACCCATAGAGGAGCCGTTGGCAATGCCCTGAAGCCTCGTCTTTTGGAGCTGGTTTGGCGTGGCTGGACCCCAAACCCTGAACCTTAAACCCAAAACCCGAAACCCGAAACCCTATAAACCCCAAACCCTAAACCCTAAACCCTATAAACCCCAAACTTTGGTCCAACCGAGGTCCGGACAGCTACGGAAGAACTGGCTGAGGCCTTCCATCCCAGCGTAGGTGTCCGAGTGCAGTTTGCTGAGTTAGGGTTTAGGGTTTAGGGTTTTGGGTTTAGGGTTTAGGGTTTAGGGTTTAGGGTTTAGGGTTTAGGGTGTAGGGTGTAGGGTTTAGGGTTTAGGGTTTAGGGTTTAGGGTTTAGGGTTTAGGGTTTAGGGTTTAGGGTTTCGAGAGAGCCTACTCCATGACACAGACCTGTCGTTCAGAAGCAGCTATGGACACGAAGGAGCCTGAGTTCAGCTGAGTTCGTGTTTCAGGGTTTAGGGGGCCTCTTCAGGCTTTGGGCTCAGGGATGGCTGGGGTTTAGGGTGTAGGCTATGGGGTTAAACCCTAAACCCTAAACCCTAAACCCTAAACCCTAAACCCTAAACCCAAAGGGTTCCATGTGAGAAGGCCATGAGTCGCAAGATGGAGAACGCCGTCGCGACGCAGGAGGCAAGGGAGACCTCCTCACGGTTTATATTTTTTGTCTCCGGACTGCAGAATTTAGATGTGTGGTTTAGGGTTTAGAGTTTAGAGTCTAGGGTTTAAGGTTTATTAGCGGCGGGGGGAGGGGTTGAGAGGTTCAGGGTTCAGGGGACTTCGGGTTTAGGTTTTTGCGGGTTGGGGGGGTTCTCTGGACTTCAGGGAGTAAAGGAGGGACCCTTTTCAGGGACCTTAGGGGTTATTTGGGGATTATTGAGGGGCTACTTAGGTATATAGAGACTGTATAAGGCATAAAAGAAAATATACGTATATATATATATAGAAGAATATCGGGTTGAAACCCCTCAATGGACAGAGTTGCGGGTTGGACTTGTCGCAGATGTAGACGCAGCAGTCGTTCGAGAAGACGTTCTGCTTACCACGGCAAAGGGAGTCCGGAGGTGTAGGGCCTGTAGGGTTTAGGGTTTGGGGTTTAGGGTTCGGGGTTTAGGGTTTAGGGCTTAGGGTTTGGGGTTTAGGGTTTGGGGTTTGGGGTTTAGGGTTTAGCGTTTAGGGTTTAGGGTTTAGGGTTTAGGGTTTCGGGCTGGGCTTAGGGGCGTTCAGGGATTGAGGGTCAACTTCAGCGGTGGCGGAGAGCAGCAGGGCAATTTTTCCTTAACCGACTCCTGTATCCCGAACCCCTCCCCCCCCAAAGGGTGGCACGGAATTCAGAACACCCGCATCCCCCGCCTGAGCTTCATCGCCAACAAACTCCCCAATATCTCAGAAGGCCCTTGCCAGAGCTGAGCTGGATGGCAGTGAGGGTGCCGCGCTGGCAGGCGAGTCGAAGAGGGTCGGGATTCAACTGGGATGCAGGGCCTTGCTACCTGGCTTCCTGCCGAACCTAGTGAATCCTCCTGAGCGTGTGTTGGACTCTAATGCAGGCACCCCCTTACCCCCGGGACCTCAACCCGAAAACCCTAAACCCTCTGACCCCCTCACCCTAAACCCCTCAACCCCTCACCCCTCAACCTCAAAACCCGTATAGCCCGCAATCCCCTACACCCCCAAAAGATTCTAAATCCAACAATCCTCAAACCCCTATAGCCCTAACCCCAAAACCCCGAAGCAAAAAAACCCTCAACCCCCTAAAAACACCTCAACCCCCTCAACCCCTCAACCCCTCAACCCCTCAACCCTCAACCCTAAACCCTAAACCCTAAACCCTTTTAAGGCCCTTGTCGCAGGAGTCGGGCTTCAGCTGGCCTCTCCCTTCGCGCTCTCCTCGGTCTACGAACCGGCCCCCGAGTTCACGAACTTCGTGGGCCGGCGCCTCAGAGCTTTAGGGTTTAGGGTTTAGAGTTTAGGGTTTAGGGTTTAGGGTTTAGGGTTAGGGGAAGGATAAGGGGGACCCTGAAAAAGGGAACCCTTCTGAACAGGGACCTTATTCAGCGGGCCTCTATCCCCAAGGGTCCGCCAATCCTATCCCCTATCAGAGCATTAGGGTTGCCGGGTGTTAGAAGGGTTTTATAGACATTTAGGGAGTAGAGGGTTTAGGGGTTTTGGGATTGTAGGGTTTAGAGGGCTAGGCGTAGAGGGGTTGGAGGGGTTAGAGGGGTTAGAGGGGTTAGGGCTTTCTGGGTTTAGGGGTTATGAATGGGGTAATGGGGGTTCAGGGTTTGGGGTTTTGCTGCATAGGGTTTGGGTCAAGACATCTGGCGATTTCAGGCGCCTGGCTCTAGAGATTTCGATTACTAATTCGCAATGCCAGGGGCGCGCGACACAAACGGCCACTCGTGGAATATAGTTTCCAAAGTCACGGCTGGGGCTGAAACCTGTTGTAGAACTCCCTAAACCCTCATCTCCCAACCCCGAAATCCTAAACCCCTAATCCTAAACTCTATAGGTAGTATGATTACACACCCCAAGGGCCACCTTGAGTCCCACGGTGCTTCACACCCTGCACCTGAAGCCTGTACACACATCTGCCAGACTTGAACACATTCTGTCATTGGTGAGTGTATTTAAGGTTTCTCATAAGTATTATTGGTGAGTGTATATTATTGGTGTCCTTTTGGGGCTACTAGTAATCAAAAAGCCATACTTCATGACATAATGGTTGATCGTAAAGCTGAATACATGCGAGGATGATATATTCTATCGCCGATGCGTGTAATGCAGTAGTACGTCATGATCACATCACTTCGTATCATCGTCTCACCATCACCACCATCACCATCATCACCGTAACAAAGTTACTAAGAATATAAAGACCCTGGCAAAAATGATGACAATCTGCCGTCCCACCCGGCAGGCAACTATGAGGCTTGCCTGGCACGGGCCTCAGATGCCTCAAGTAGTTGTGCAGTGTGGACGTGGAGGTACCTCAGCGCAAGCAGGTAGGAGTAGGGGCCACG
Source organism: Symbiodinium natans (assembly GCA_905221605.1). Lineage (NCBI taxonomy): Eukaryota > Dinophyceae > Suessiales > Symbiodiniaceae > Symbiodinium > Symbiodinium natans. The sequence goes on from CAJNDS010000129.1 coordinate 130,431, forward strand.
GTGGGGTTGTGTTTTTGGTGGTCTTGGGCTTCAGCGGCTCGTTTCAGAGGAGGTGAGGGCTGATTGATGGTTTCAACAACCAGCGAGGATTTGAGCTTGTGCCCCGTTGCAGCATTGCGACAGACACGTCAATGTAGGGTTTAGGGACAGCCTTTGCAGAGCTAGCTCGCTCGCTCGCGTCCTGACACGGCACACGTGTTGATGCAGCCCTGGCTGCCAAGGATTGGATGTTTTTTGAGGCCGGCTACTTTGACAAGGCTCAGTGTCGGTCGTACTCATTCAGGGTTTAGGGTCAAGACTCTATTGTTCGCGCATGCCCGTTCAGATGGTGTCCGCCGGTCACAGAGACCTCCAAAGTCGTCGCATAGCAAGCAAAACCACGCGATGGAGACTTTCACGCGCAAGAGGGAAGTGACAACACAGATCTTCCTTCTAAAGCTGCAACGTGCATACATGAATGCTGCACGCAAGCAAGCCAGTGCTTGATTCCAAAGATGCTTCAGGCATTCTGAGTGAGCGACGATGGGTTCCGACATGCCTGAACAGTGGCTCAATACTACGTATAACTGCACTTGTACCCCCAGTAAGTCCTCTAACTTGCTAGAAGTACAGGTAGAGTTGGGGCCGCAAGTACCCTTAGAATGCATGGTTGGGTTTTAAACCCTAAACCCTAAACCCTAACGCCTAACGCCTAAAGCCTAAAGCCTAAAGCCTAAAGCCTAAAGCCTAAAGCCTAAACCCTAAACCCTAAACCCTAAACCCTAAACCCTAAACCCTAAACCCTAAACCCTAAACCCTAAACCCTAAACCCTAAACCCTAAACCCTAAACCCTAAACCCTAAACCCTAAACCCTAAACCCTAAACCTAACCTTGACCGAAGCCCAGTGTTGCCGACAGGTCTCTGAGGCTGCAATTCCAGCACGGGAGGACTGACACCGCTCCACAGAGGGGCTGCCACGACACAGAGCCTAGCGGCTTAGCGGCTTAGGGACTTGGAGGGTTTAGGGTTTAGGGTTTAGGGTTTAGGGTTTAGGGTTTAGGGTTTAGGGTTTAGGGTTTAGGGTTTAGGGTTTAGGGTTTAGGGTTTAGGGTTTAGGGTTTAGGGTTTAGGGTTTAGGGTTTAGGCTTCAGTGGGTTTAAGGGTTGGGTGTGAAGGGTTTAGTGTGTTGAGGGTTCACCTGGAACCACCCCCCCCCCCAGTACCACTTGAGCCATGAAGGGGAGTAGTTGGTAGGGTATCTTAAAGTTCGGGCCGAGGATTTAGCAGCTTTGATTCTGAAAGGAGCTGGAAGCCGAAACTGCCCTGCCTTCGAGTGTTTTTCCGAGTGTCGCGCTGCCTCGCTTGGACGGGTTAGCTTCAGCTGTGTCAGCTGTTCTGCTTCGGTTTGACTACAACTCATGCAGCCATGGATGTCATGACAGCTGAATCTCGAGATGGGCAGCCACGAACGTTCCTGCTTATGCAGCTGAGTTAGGCTTTGTTTCAGCCAAGTCTGGAGCCCTGCTCTGCACACAGTTTGTGCCGAAACGCCAAATCATAAACCCTGACTCCCCCCATGATCCGCGCCAGGATCACATCCTGTTGGCCGCAGACCTTGCTTGGCAACCGGCAGAAAAATCTTGACGAAGCCCTGAAATCGCCTTTGCTGATGTATTTGGGACTCATGAGCGCTTATGCCGGCAGGTGGTTGATGCTCCAATTGGGCCCGACCGGCATTCGTGAGGGAACCTGGTTCGGCTGCAAGCTCGTTCATTGAAGCCTTTGAGGGGTCAGGTGGAAAAGTGCCCTTTGATCGCAGTTTCAGTCGCTCCTCAGCAACAAGGATGGAGACTACCCCTGCAACTACCACTACCAGCACTACGACTATCACGTCTACGACTGCAACTCATGACAGCTTCAACTACAGCATTCCATCTATGAACCATACTTGACCATGATTGTAGCATCAGACGACTGCAATCTTCTGAATGGTGATGTTAGAAATGCATCATCAGATCATCCGTGTGCGCGTCCATGATCATCATCGCTGTTGATACACAACATGAACCAGGCTTCCATCAACGTGAATTGCTCGCGGTGGTTTGGGGATGCTGCCGTTTGTGGGCTCTTACCTGACGGGCCCGACGTATTTCGGTCGGTCGAGGTCGAAGTGATTTTTCATGACCACGCTCAAAGGGACCAAGGATGGAACATGTCTCATTGTCAACTGGATTTTGGCAGAGGAGATGCACAAGATACATTGAAACATAATTAGCCTGACCAAACCTAATATGTCACCTCTTAGCCTATGAAAGTCACACATACCACTGCAGATTTAGCTGTTCAGCGCGTACCTGGGTCTACTTACGGTACGAGCTTAGGCAGCGCTCCCCTTTGATGTCTACTGTTGCAGCTGAAGCAGTCGCACTGTTCAAGGCGAAACGCTTTGCTGAATCGCTACCATTGTTCGACAAGCACATCCAGGAGTTCCCAAATGACAAGGTTGGATTCTGCAATCGTGCGCAGGTGCACATTGACATGCACAACTATGAAGCGGCGATCAAGGATGCCGAGCAAAGCCTCACCCTTGATTCTGCCTATACAAAGGCCTACAAACGCAAAGCTGATGCCTTAATTGGCCTCAACAAGAAAAGAGAGGCCATGGAAGTCCTGTTGGACGCAAGTAAGCTCCTGCAGCAGATGGGTGTATCTGGCGATTTACTCACTGAGCCGATGAAAAAGCTAAACCAAGAGCTTGGAGGCTACGTCTCGACCGTGTAAAACGGACGGACCTCTGTGCTTTTTGCAAGGCCTGCTTGAGCAGCAGCAACCTGAAGGGGACCATGTGCCGCAAATGCACAAGAGCATGCTACTGCTCCACGGGCCATCTAGAAGCGCATCGGGAGGAGCACAGCAAGATATGTAAAAAGTTGAAGACCATTGCAGCAAGAGAGGCCGAGAGGAAATCCATGTGCGCAGCAGTCGACTGGTCTCAGTCTCAGGGAGGCCATAACTCTGATCCGGACGCCCCATGTGTGTTGCTTATGAAAATCGGTGACCGAGGGACGCCAAAGGAGGTGTCGCAAAAGTTTTTCGGATGGAAAGAGTTTGCCCTGATGACCCCAGAAGATCGAAAGGGCTTGCTGGGCATGGACGCAGGATGGGAGGCTTTCTTGCGGCTTCCCAGGTGGCAAAAAGACATGTCAACTTTGGTCGCGACGGAAAAACAGCTCATCCAAGCGAACAAGATGTTGCAGACCGGTGCAATACCTGCGGCTCTGTTGGGTGGCATCAAACCGCTTGCGTACAGCAGTCCTGACGCAATGCTTGCAGACATGCAATTCACACTGGCATCTGTTCTCACTGACCCACTGACTTGCTGGTATGCGATGCGAAGAACAGGTTTGTGGAGCGAATCAGATGAGATGTTCAATCAGAAAGCTGACGCTCGGAAACGTCCCATCCTGCGAATCCATGTGGTTGGAGTTGAGTTCGGGCGTGAACTACAGGAGATTGTTGTCCTCCGGAACATGTTGGCTGCCCTCTTTGGCGTGTCAGGCCCGCGATTCCACATCGAGTTCATTGGATGTAGCATCCCAAAAAGCTGGCACGCTCCTGGAGACATTGATGAAGCCAATTTCTGCATCGGAACCACCAACTTCGCTGGGTCATACCAAGAATACATCCAGCACGTACGCTACAGGAAACCTGACGCAGTAGTTGCATACTACCCCGGTTTGTATGATCCCACCTACAACTGGCTCCCTGTGCTGGCATTTGTGGTTGAACAGAGGATTCCCTTTGTGTTCACTTGCGCAAGTGACAAAGATCACACGGAAACCCAAGACCTTTTGCGAGTGAACCCTCTCCGCATGTTGCCGACTGTGCTTCTAGATGAGAGGAACCCCTTCGCTGCGGGATTAGATGAGGACGAGTTTGATCCCAATGTGTTGCACGCCCGAAACATGTACGTGATGGTTGTCCATGGAGGCGACGTTGGAAGCATAGTTCCCGAGATTGCTCAACAGTCTTCAGCCGGTGAGCGCCATTGCACCCTGCTGAAGTCTCTTCCCTCGCAGCGCGACTGGGACGCATTGTTCCGGGATTTGATTGTGCTTTTTGCCAAGTGAAGTGTCACACCTGCCTGGCGTGGTGACACGTTGCTGCTGGAATTTTGGAAGCGCCACATGACTCAAAAATTCGAGCGGGTCCATGGCATGGTCGGGGTTGCAGGGTAGTTTCCATGATATCGACCCCTGGCAGCTAGCTGTATGATGAATAGGCCGAGGCGTTCCCTGCTGCTACCGCTACTGCTACTGCTACTGCTACTGCTACTGCTACTGCTACTGCTACTGCTAAAATTACTTACGACTGCTACTACTGCTACTACTGCTGCTGCTAAAGTTCTGCTTAGACTCGAGCTATCATGCAAGCGGCTTGACGCGTATGGTCATCAAATCTCCCTGAGTCAAGCGGCCTCGCTTCTTGTCCAGCACGTCTACAGGTCTGTTCTCGGCCCATGTTCTGTGAAAACTTGCTCTCAACCCTGCAAAACCTTAATTTGTCAGCTTAAAGCCTTCAAAACCCCATACATAGTATGGGCCCGTAAGCTCTGAACCTATCTTCAGTCTGATCTTGCGGACCAAGGGACGACCCTGTCCGTCGGGCCATCAACATGGATGAGGGCCAGACGGCAGCCACGCGCTACGAGGCCTGAAGAAGGAGGCTACCCAAAATGAGTAGGGGTTCTAACCATGAAAAAACGTTTTTACAATGACAAGGGTTTCTTTAACAATGATAGTGGTTTAGGGTTTGCATGATAGTGGTTAATAATGATACCCAAAATGCAAGGAACCCAGTTTCTCGACTATGAAAGAAGTCTGGTGAAATATTTTCTCTCCCATTACTTAGTACAAGGGTGGCTTCGGGAATGTTCCCTCTGATCCCTAAACCCCCTAAGGCCCGAAAAGCAGTAGTGCGATAGCTTGGTCTAGGGCTCAGGCTCTTTTGCCGTTTTGCTCCCACATTGAATGGACCTGCGGCTCCAAAGCTCAAGAAGCTGACGCGCATGTCTTGTGGTGGTGTGGGATAGTCGGGGTTTGGGGAGGGTTTCGGGTTTGGGTTTGGGGGATAGATGGACAGAGCCCTACTTCCTTGCGTCCTACTCTCAGAAGTTTCCCCCCCCCCTCCCTAGCCCCTAAACCCCTAAACCAACAGGTTCTCGCCAGTGGCACGGATGGAGCCCTCCTTCTGGTGCGCCTCTTTAGCTGGCGCTTTTGAGGCTCAGTTTAGGGCTAAGAAAAATGGGATGTTCCCCCTCTTACTAGCAGTCCTTAATAGGGGTTACAATCGAGGGTGGTATAATCCCAATTAAGGACTGTCCGTATAATCGGGAACATCCTAATTCATATAGGGTACAGGGTTTTGGGCCATGGCTTTGGAGTTTTTGTTGTGGGATCCTTCCGGTTTCGGGTTTGGGGTTTAGAGGGTTCAGGGTTGTTCAAAAACTTCTGCTTCTGACTATATAGTCACTTCTCGAAAACATGGTCCCTTTTGGGGTCATACAGTAGTAGTAGCAGTAGTAGTAGTAGTAGTAGTAGCAGCAGTAGTAGTAGTAGTAGGGCGGTCCCTCTTGTTTAGGGTACTCAAACACCAAAATCGTGAGGACTGACCGACACAGTAGTGTGTGAGCTAAGTACCCTGTATCCCCGATTTGGAGGTTCATGGTACTTATTAACGAATTCTTACTGTACTTATAGCTGTACTTATAGTGATACTAGGGCAGTTAGGGGCTTATCATTGGGTTATAGTACAGTTATAATTGGTGAATAAATACCCTTCTTCCCATGGTTTGGGGTTATAGGGTTGTTAGGGTTGCTAGGGTTGTTAGGGTTTTAGGGTTAAAAGTTTAGGGTTTAGGGCTTAGGGTGGGAGATTCTTGGTGGGGATGAGTGTGGGGTGCAAGTGTTCTCGGCTATTTCTTGCAAGCCCCGCTACAAATGGACAATTGCAAAGCATCCCCCTGAGCTGAGGCTTTCAAAGCCGTGGTGGATTGCGGCCCACAGCTGTCCTAAGACAGAGAATTCGAAGCCAAGTCCGCGTTTGTTTTCTTAATCTGCACTACTTGGGAGCCAACTGCAAACCACAACACCAACAAGATAAAGCTGGAATCCCCGGTATTCCTAATCCCTCACAAACCCTGCGTATTTGACATCCAAAGCCCACATAAAAGCTTTTGCACCATACAAGGCCTGCCGTCTCGAGCGCTCGGGACGCACCCACCAGGCGTTGGGGATGTGAGCTGGGATACGTTGCTCTTCTGAGTGTTCCGGCGTTTTGGCCTGGGCTTGGGTCTTTAGAGTCTGTTGGTTTAGCGTCCGAGTCTAAGGTTCAGGATTTACACGTGCTGGTTTCATCATGTCAATATGCAAATTACTGTGGGCTGTCTTCCACTAGCCAGACACGAAGGGGTCAGGGAGGCAAGGCGATTGACTTGAGGCGACCCTAAAACCTAAACCCAAGCCCCCCAGGGTTAGAGGCGACCCTAAAACCTAAACCCTAAGCCCCCCAGGGTTAGAGACAGCACTGGAAGAGAATTGAGATTCTGATTCTAACGATCGAGATCCCCGTTTCGCTACTGTGCCTTGCGCGGCGCCCGGCTCAAAGGATTGTACAGTCGAGGTTCTAAAGTAGGGTCCCTGTTTGCGGCCCCTTACCAACCCCCATTTAAACCCTAAACCCTAAACCCGGCATGTGTAACCGCAGTCTGACGCCGGTCTATTTTGACTGTGGGTCGGACGCCTGCCAGTTTTACGCGGCACTACGCCCACAAGTCACACCCATCAAGCCCCGCAGAAGAGCCCACCTAAACCCTAAACCCTAAGCCCCAATTAAACCCTAAACCCTAAACCCTAATTAAACCCTAAACCCTAAACCCACTAACAACAACGCTAAGCCCTAGCGAGTTTTATGTCCGCGGCGACGATGCTCTTTGGCCTCTTCACGGCCAGCGCGGCTCCCAGCGCGCGAAAGGCAGTTTACCAAGGTCTTGGGCATTTCAGGTTTAGGGTTTGGGTTTCGGGTTTGGGGTTTGGGGTTTGGGGTTTAGGGTTTGGGGTTTAGGCTTTGGGGTTTCGGGTTTAGGGTTTAATTAGGGTTTAGGGTTTAGGGTTTAGGGTTCAGGGTTTAGGGTTTAGGGTTAGGGTTTTGGGTTTTGGGTTTAGGGTTTATAGGGTTTAGGGTTCAACTTGGGGCTTGGAGGCTTAAGGGCTTGGGGCCTCTATGGCGGCTGAAAAGGTAAAGAGAGGAGCTCCTCTACATCTACATCCTTCCGCAATTCATGGAAGCCCTAAACTTCGGATGTCGGGCGAAAAACCATAGGTCGGGCTAGTCACAGCTTCAGTCTGGTCAAACCCCGCCCGACGCCCTTGGTCTCTCAGAGTCGAAATGCATGATCCCTTCGAAAGTTTTCCCTAAGCCTTAAACCCTAAACCCTAAACCCTAAACCCTAAACCCTAAACCCTCTCAATCCCTGTGCCGAGGCAGCCTCAGCCTTTCCGATGGTGCCGGGGGCGGAGCGACCGCGCTCACAGCAGACAGCCAGGCCGGAACTTTGTTTGGGTTTTTGGGGTGGTTTGGGTTTCGGGGTTTAGGGTTTAGGGTTTATGGTTGAGGGTTTAGGGTTTAGGGTTTAGGGCTTGGGGGTTTCGGATTTATGCCTTCAGGCCCAGGAGCGGCGGGGAATGAGGAAGCTTGGGCCTGGATACTCCTAGGACCTGTAAGCCTGAACCTCCCAAAAGCCCGAAAGTTCTGAAATCGTACGAACTGCCCAAAAGTCCCAACTCACCTGAGGTGTACGTAGGCTTATAAGCTCACCATTTCGGTTTCGCAGAAGTTGAGGGGGGAGCGGATTGCAAATCCTTAAGGCCCGCAAGCCTCCCACCACAGAGTGTAAACCCCAAACCCCAATCCCCAAACCCCAAACCCCAATCCCCAAAACCCAAAACCCAAACCCCAAACCCGAAACCCTAGACTCTAACGACGGAACCGGAGGACAGTTTCCTCGGCACCTCTCCTCGGGAACCCCAAGCGTGGTCCAAAGCTTGGGGCCATCCTGGCATTGATGAACAGCGGTTGACAGGGGTTTAGGGTTTAGGGTTGGAGGGATGCTTTACTAACCAGGCCGTTGGGAAAAATTCGTCATTCCTTCCTGGGTTTTGAGAGGATCCCTATTTTTCAGAGGGTTTTAAGGGCCGTCCTAGTAAGATTTGGGAGGGTGCTTGAGGGAGGTTTAGGGTTCATGCTGTGGTGCCCTACCCCCGAACAAAAACGCTGGTCCTGGCAACCCTCTTTGAATCAAAGCCTCCTACAACAAAACACTACACTTGTTAACCCGAAACGCCCCCCAACCCATGCCCCTGCTCCAACAAAAACAAACACTTTTGATCCTAAAGCCCCAAGAAACCTCAGCCTGCCCACCCCCCCCCCCTCACCTCTCCCCCAACTCCTTCCCCCCAGCCCCCTTGTCAGTGGGTGGAGGGCTGCGTGATGGGTGCAGGGATTAAACACCCTAAATCCTAAATCCCAAACGCGCGGTCTCCCCAAACCCACGCACCAAAGCTGCGAAACTGCCCTAAACCCTAAACTCTAAACCCTAAACCCTAAACCCTAAACTGCTTCAGATCTTCGGGCTGTCAACCTACTTGTAAGATCAAAGCCCATCTGAATATGGAAAACTCTAGACATTGCGGTACCTTTTTTGGCTCCCCTCAAAAGTACGGCCCCCACCCATGAACATAAGGGCTCAACCTTGTATCCCCAAACCCCGTTTAGGGTTCAGGGTTCAGGGTTCAGGGTTCAGGGTTCAGGGTTCAGGGTTTAGGGTTTAGGGTTTAGGGTTTAGGGTTTAGGGTTTAGGGTTATGAGCTGCTCCGGAATGCCAGATGTTGCTTCGGACGCCGCCGATTGACCTGCTGTGGAAGCCTCAGACTTGAGAGGAGGCGGTTTAGGGTTTAGGGTTTAGGGTTTAGGGTTTAGGGTTTAGGGTTTAGGGTTTAGGGTTTAGGGTGTAGGGTTTAGGGTTTAGGGTTTAGGGTTTAGGGTTTAGGGTTTAGGTCCTAAACCCAAGAACCCTAAACTAGGCTCAGGGATGACTACGACTTTTTGGTTGCCACTTCCCTGCTGCCGCATGATGCAGTTACTTGGAGGTTCATGGTTTAGGGTTTAGGGTTTAGGGTACTGCCTATACCTGCACATATACCCACATTGGGGCACGCAAGGGGCTTATAAGTGGGCTATGAGTACATTTATAATTGGCGAAGAGGTACCATGAACCTCCAAGTACTCCTTGCGCGTGAAGGTGGGCATGGTTTATGTTGTGCAGTGCTCGCGCCCAGCACCCTGAAAACCCTCAAAGCCCGAAGAACCCAAAAAACCGAAAACCCTTAAAGCCCTTCCTGAACCCTAAACGCCCTAAGATTCCTAAACCCTAAACCCTAAACCCTAAAGCCCTGTGAACATTGATGGGGGTGGGGGGGGGACCTGAGGTCGCCTTCCAGCCATGTGCAACATCGCAGCCAGACGGCACCAGGCGCCACAACTTTCGTGCCATACCTTAGGGTTTAGGGTTTAGGGTTTAGGGTTTCGGGTTTAGGGCTTAGGGCTTAGGGCTCAGGGTTTAGGATTTCGGGTTTGGGGTTTGGGCTTGGTACCAAACTTGGACTACCCCCGCGGAGTCAGGGTTGAACCTTGCATTCCAGTCCCTGAGTGCTTTAGCGGCTTCGAGGTTGATACAGGAGCCTAGAATGCCTAGAACACTTGCCAATGCCATCCCCTCATCATCCCTATAGCGATGATAAAAACTAGCCAAAAGCTCCCGATTCTTCTGGTTTAGTGTTTAGGGTTTAGGGGTGTAGGGTGTAGGGTGTAGGGCTTAGGGTTTAGGGTTTAGGGTTTTGGGTTTAGGGTTTAGGGTTTAGGGACATGAATTTCTGAATAGTTCCATACGAAACTTGAGTAGGAGTGGCAAGTCTTGAAAGCCGCACTGCCGGAACGAAGGGTCAAGGTGTGGAGCGCGCGTGGGTGAGACTCAAGCCCGAAAACGGTACATCCCAATGAACCCTAAACCCTTAACCCTAAACCCAAAGGAGGCCCCAAACCCTGAACTCTAAAACCTGACCCTAAATCCTAAACCCTAAAGCCACCTAGACCCGATGCCGCGCCCATGCAAACTCATCAAAATTCTATAGGGACTAGGGCGGCCTCAACCCTCAAGTCTTGCGAACCACGACAAAAAAACCTTTGGGGTTTGGGTTTGGGGTTTAGGGTTTGGGGTTTAGGGTTTAGGGGTTTGTACACCCTCAAGCTATCGAAAGCCCCCAAAAAGCCCTTCCCAAACACCGCGAGGCAAGAGTCTGTTTCGGGACAGCCTGTCGTCCTCCACGGGCTCACTGCCCTGGCCTCTTAGCTTGCAAGAGACTGTTTGGGGGGGGGAGTTGGGGGGTGGGGGGGGGGGGGGACCCGAAGCCTAAACCCTAAACCCTAAACCCTAAACCCTAAACCCTAAACGCCCTGTTTAGGCCATGGGGGCTTGGGGTTTCAGGCTTCGGCCTTCGGGACCTTGCGGTTTATCTGGGTTCGGTCTAGTATCTGTTGGGTCTTGGACTTCGGAAGCTGGGTCCTTTTAAGCAATGGGCTCTATTGTACATTGCTACTCGTAGTCTTGTTGGACACTGTTGTTGTTTTGTAAGACTTCCCCCTTCAAGTGCACCTTGCCTTTTGCTTGCATTGTTCCCCACCCGCAGTGTGGGGCTGCTAGATTTTTAAGATAACCATGGCCCTTGCCTCCTCGCCCAATCTCCCCAGAGAAACCGAAGAGAGTTTTTGTAGGGTTTAGGGTGTGGGTTTGGGGTTTGGGGTTTAGGGTTTAGGGTTTAGGGTTTAGGGTTTAGGCTTTAGGGTTTAGGGTTTAGGGTTTCGGGTTTAGGGTTTAGGGTTTAGGGTTTAGGGTGAAGTGCACAGAGAGCCATTCTTGGGGAGCTTGTGTAGAGGAAGCCGCAGAGAGTCCCACCGAGTATCTGGAGTGCCTAACCACAGAGAAGTCCGGCGACAGAAGCCTGCGGCGAAGTATCCGAAACGGCTGGATGGTTCTATCAGGTAGCCGTAGGGTGAGGATGATCGTTACTTGCCTTCTTTTTGAAGGGCTGGCGGGCTTACGGCTTGGGGTCTTGGGTCTTGGATTTGGGAGGTTGGGAGTTAGGGCTTTCTATAGGCTTGGCGCAAGTGCGGAAGCCACCAGCGGGACCCAGCAATGATATCCGTGTCCCCGACACCCTCAATCCTACTCTACTGACTAGCCATACTGAAACCTGCCGCTCTGACCCTTTAGCATCCACTGCAGGGCTGGGTTCCCTATCCTTGTGCAAAGTGTGGCAGGGTAGAACAGGGCAGTTTCTGCACACACTCCCGGGCAGAGCTGGGCCTAATCTGTAAGCCCTCATGAAAAAATGTCTTGCGCTGATGCCTCCTACAAGCCCTACAAACCCTGTATACACCCAATAGACATACCCAATATACCCTGAACCCAAACCTTAAAGTATGGAAAAGAGTTGAAGCCTACAAACCCGACTGACACCATGGATCCTTGGACAAAGTCTGAGGTCAACTCTGTCGGCTGAGGCCGGAGCCTCTTTTGCTTCCGAGCCTTTTCAGGGCCTTCGCTCTCCCTGTGAATGACTGCTAAGTCTGCAGGTAAACGGTAATTGTCTGAAGGTACTTGTCTGAAAATGAAAGTGCCTTTTCTGAGATCCTTGTTATAAGTGCCGTGCTTTCTAGAAGGGAGGATCGAAAAAGGACACCCTAATTTACAGAACCACCCCAACAAGGGAGTCGCAGGCAGAGTGGAAACTTCATGGGCCTGCGGGGCTTCTGGGGGTTGGGAGGCGAATCCTGGGCTTGGAATCAGGGCCTTTGCAGCTTGGTTGCTTTGCAAACCCAGAGGGTCCATTTGTAGTACTATTATGGAATTAGGCACCCCAAAACCCTATTTAGTATGGTTTTGGGGTACCTAATTCCATAATTGTACTACAAAT